>WNWK01006632.1:87500-103517 GCA_009830355.1 Cherax destructor | reverse complement strand
ATTCTTCTTCTGTCCCATACTCGCCCCTAATTGGTCCTTACCTGAGAGTCTGAACTAACTAACTTACCTAATCGGCACGACATATATATATATATATATATATATATATATATATATATATATATATATATATATATATATATATATATATATATATATATATATATATATATATATATATATATATATATATATATATATATATATATATATATATATATATATATATTTTTTTGTTGGGTTAGGGTAAATTAAATTGCGCTTGTTGTAATAAGGTTAGGTAGGTCAACTCGGTGTCATGCTGTGATACAGTAGTATACCTGTGTGCATCTGATGGGCTGAAGGCATATCCTCCTCATAAAATTTACTTATGTATTACTCTACATACACACACACTTATTATGTTGCGCCAAAGTGGATAGGCCACTTACCTTTACAACCCTAACCTCCCCTCTCCCCTCCCACCTATTTCCCAATTTCCATCCTTACCCATCCTTCTTCCTTCACCACCTTACCGACGCTCTGGTCAATCAAGCTCCAAACCTAATTTAACTGTTGGGTTTAGTCCTGACTCTTTCTCTTCTACTTCAGCTCTTCCTTTCACCGGCTATTCTTCTTCTGTCCCCACTTTCCCCTCGCCCCTAGTGGGTCCTTACCTGAGAGTCTGAACTAACTAACTTACCTAATCGGCACGACATATATATATATATATATATATATATATATATATATATATATATATATATATATATATATATATATATATATATATATATATATATATATATATATATATATATATATATATATATATATATATATATATATATATATATATATATTTTTTATAGTTAGGGGTAAATTAAATTGCGCTTGTTGTAATAAGGTTAGGTAGGTTTTCAAAGTTTCTCTTGGTACAAAATTATAAATTTTTACATTAACATAAATGAAAAAATATATCTTTAAACGTATAAGAGAAAATTTTAGAAAGGACTTAATTTTAGATGAGTTCTTGCTAATTGACCAGTTTTACCTAATCGGCACGACATATATATATATATATATATATATATATATATATATATATATATATATATATATATATATTTGTAACCTCGAACAAGTGGTATTTAATCAATAAAACACTGCGACTAGCCGAGGATTCAAACCCATGTTGCTTCAGCCCGCCTCATGGTGAGCGAAAATTCCATGATGCTCTAACCCAAGGGACCATGCAATCCTATAAGAATCACGCACCCAGCAGAGCTAGGTGTTGCACCGTGATCCAAGAACATTCGATGGTGTGGGTGCTTCAGAGCTAATTTCATCCACCTCCCCGTTTGGTACACTAGCCTCCACGAGCAGTATTTTATATTATTGTAACCACGAACAAGTGGTATTTATTCAATAACAACACTCGGCTAGAGTTTACTTTGATTCATCTTTATGGGATTAATATATTTTTGTCTGGTGGTTATAAGCTTACCATACAGCATTAAGAACCCTCGTGTAATTGATAGGTTTTAATCCCCATTTATCAACCGTTAATCCATTATATAGGGAATAATTTGTTTAATAAATCCCGATAAATTGAAATTTGTACAACTGAAAGTGAGTGTCAAGCTTAGTGTTAATACCCACCACTGCTGAAAATTTGAAGCCGATCAGACAATGTATTCTCCAGTATTTGATCTGATTCCAACGACTCAAATTTTTTTTAATAATTTCAGTACCAATTTCATTATTATTATATTCATGGGGGAGCGCTAAACCCTTAGGGATTATACAGCGCCTGTGGGGGGAGGGGATGGAAGGTATTTAGGCTTAATTCAGGGAACTGGAGCACAGATCCAATTTCCTATATCAAGAGCCCCTCACCAGCGTCAAGGAACCTCCCTTGAGGGGAGTACAATTTCAAATTTGCACCACTTACACTAAACCTACAGGGCATCATCCTTCGTATAGAGTGCGTCATCTGTAATTTTTGAAGCCCAGCATAAGAAGTATTATTTATTGAATATTCATGAATATCAATATTTATTCAGTAAAATTTGGCACATTCGTCTTATGGCAGACAATAAATAGCAGCACGACACATGCGTTCACGAAACCACACCAAAGATAAAAATTTAAGGCCAAGCAAAAGAGGCATACTTCATTTATGTCACGGATTCCAACTATTTTAATTTGAATTATTTTGCTATATTGACAAATTTGCTGCACACAAACAAAACTTAATAGTTACTATCCTGTCCGTATGATGCATCAGCCATTAAATATTGAAGACGGTCAAAACTGGTAAACTTAAATTTATTTAACTTGATTTAAGAGGAATAAAAACCTCACATGATTTTATACATACAGTGGTCAGATTTGCACCTACACACCTGACTCACTCTCCACTGTCATCACATTAAGAAGCACCTTTTTTTTTTTGAAGCTACGCCACTGAGGGTTTTGGAAATTACTGGAGCCATTCCAGGATGCTGGAATCTGAACAAAATTTTGGTCAGAGGGCGCCTGCACATGTCAGAGGGCGCCTGCACAGGTCAGAAGGCGCCTGCACATACCAATCGTTCCAAGAATCTGATCTTGTTACCCTACTGAAAATTTGAAACCGATTGGATGTGGCGTTCTCGAGTTTAAAGCAAAAGAAAAACAGAAACTTGGTGGAAGAAAATGAAGAAAAAATTCTGGCAACCATTTAAAGGTTCCCTTCGGGGATACTTTATATTATACATAATAATATAATATGGTGGAGTTTGTTTTGGAAGCAGCTTACACCATCTATTAAAATACGTCACGTTGAAGGATCAATTATGGAAGGAGAAGAGGGAATATAAATGTATAAATTCAAGGATTATGTGGATCAAAATAAGGGTCGGATGCGAAAAGTGGGTCATAATAAGCGAGTATGCACCTGGAGAATAAGGTAGTGTAGAGGAGAGAGAGAGATTTTGGGAGATGTTAAGCGAATGTATAGGAACTTTTGAACCAAGTGAGAGGGTAATTGTTGTAGGGACATAAATGCTAAAGTAGGAGAAACATTTAGAGAGGGTGTGGTAGGTAAGTTTGGGGTACCAGGTGTAAATGATAACGGGAGCAATTTAATTGAACTTTGTATAGAAAGAGGTTTAGTTATAGGCAATACATATTTTAAGAAAAAGAGGATAAATAAGTATACAAGTTATGATGTAGGGCGTAATGACAGTAGTTTGTTGGACTACGTATTGGTAGATACAAGGCTGTTGAGTAGACTTCAGGATGTACATGTTTACAGAGGGGCCACAGATAAATCAGATAACTTTTTAGTTGTAGCTACAGTGAGAGTAAATGGTAGATGGGATACAAGGAAAATAGAAGCAACAAGTAAGAGAGAGGTGAAGGTTTATAAACTAAAAGAGGAGGTAGTTAGGGTAAGATATAAACAACTATTGGAGGATAGATGGGCTAGTGAGAGTATAGGCAACGGAGTTGAAGATGTATGGGGTAGGTTTAAAAATGTAGTGTTAGAGTGTTCAGCAGAAGTTTGTGGGTATAGGAAAGTGGGTGCAGGAGGGAAGAAGGGCGAATAGTGGAATGATGATGTAAAGAGAGTATTAAGGGATAAAAACTTAGCATATGAGAGGTTTTTACAAAGTAGAAGTGATGCAAGGAGGGAAGAGTATATGGAGAGAAAAAGAGAGGTTTAGAGAGTGGTGAAGCAATGTAAAAATAAAGGAAATGAGAGCGTGGGTGTGATGTTATCAACGAATTTTGTTGAAAATAATGAAAAGTTTTGGAGTGAGATTAATAAGTTGAGGAAGCCTAGGGAACGAATGGATTTGACAGTTAAAAATAGGAGAGGAGAGTTATTAAATGGAGAGTTAGAGGTATCAGGAAGATGGAGGGAATATTTTGAGGAATTGTTAAATGTTGACGAAGATAGGGAAGCTGTGATTTCGTGTATAGGACAAGGAGGAATAACATCTTGTAGGAGTGAGGAAGAGCCAGTTGTAAGTGTGGGGGAAGTTCGTGGGGCAGTGAGTAAAATGAAAGAGGGTAAGGCAGCTGGGATTGATGGGATAAAGATAGAAATGTTAAAAGCAGGTGGAGATATAGTTTTGGAGTGGTTGGTGCTATTCTTTTATAAATGTATGGAAGAGGGTAAGGTACCTAGGGATTGGCAGAGAGCGTGCATAGTTCCTTTGTATAAAGGCAAAGGGGACAAAAGAGAGTGCAAAAATTATAGGGGAATAAATTTGTTGAGTATACCTGGTAAAGTGTATGGTAGAGTTATAATTGAAAGAATTAAGAGCAAGACGGAGAGTAGGATAGCAGATGAACAAGGAGGTTTTAGGAAAGGTAGGGGGTGTGTAGACCAAGTGTTTACAGTGTATAGATGAACAGTATTTAGATAAGGGTAAAGAGGTTTTTGTGGCATTTATGGATTTGGAAAAGGAGTATGACAGGGTGGATAGGGGGGCAATGTGGCAGATGTTGCAGGTGTATGGAATAGGAGGTAGGTTATTGAAAGCAGTGAAGAGTTTATACGAGGATAGTGAGGCTCAGGTTAGAGTATGTAGGAGAGAGGGAGATTATTTCCCAGTAAAAGTAGGCCTTAGACAAGGATGTGTGATGTCACCATGGCTGTTCAATATATTTATAGATTGGGTTGTAAGAGAAGTGAATGCTCGGGTGTTGGGAAGAGGTGCGGGGTTAAAAAATAAAGAATCTAACACAAAGTGGGAGTTGTCTCAGCTGCTTTTTGCTGATGACACTGTGCTTTTGGGAGATTATGAAGAGAAGTTGCAGAGGTTGGTTGATGAGTTTGGTAGGGTATGTAAAAGAAGGATATTGAAAGTGAATATAGGAAAGAGTAAGGCGATGAGGATAACAAAAAGATTAGGTGATGAAAGATTGGATATCAGATTGAAGGGAGAGATTATGGAGGAGGTGAATGTATTCAGATATTTAGGAGTGGACATGTCAGCAGATGTAATTAGAAAACACTTAGCCACCTTAAACAGTACAATTATATTCCCTGTAAACTTCGTTTATCTGCTACTTTAATATGTATATTTTTACTGCTCCCTTAATATAACTGTTATGACACTTTAATGCACTGTTGGTCACTATATATTATTGTTCCAGAATATAGCTGTTGGCCACTGTTTATCAGTGTTCTTCTATATCACTTCACTGAGCTCTTTTGATCGCAGTAAGCTCTTGATCACATTACATTTCTTTTTTTACCGTATTACTTCAAAAAGCACAGTTAATCACAATAAATTACTGTTCCTCCATTTCACTTCACAGTCACTGTTGGTCACTGTACACTGACCATTAACCTTACGCACTACCGTTGGCAATTGCATCTCCATTCTACGGCTTGTCTCTTCCTGCCTAACACCTTTTGCCACGGACTGACCTGTCTGTCTCAGCTCGATGCTATTTCATCCTTAAATACATTGAATATTTTTCAAAACATTCATTCTGGAAACCCTGCCCACGCTCTGACTCTCACTCTCAATAGTCACCGAAGCCGAAGTCTGAGACAGACTGGTATTCGCTTGTCAAACAAAACACGATGCCGTGGAACACTTTTATTGAAAATTTATTATTTATGTATCTTCATCATGATTAGCTATCAATTTTCCTATTAATATTTAGTTTTCATTTGAATTACGACCAGGGAAAAAAACACTGCTTCTCAGTTCTATAATTTCCACTTCATATTCATAATATTTTCATACATTTTTAATGTGGTTTACATTTTGCATTATTTACCATACATGATGTGTATATTTATGGACTTGGCTCCTGCAGCGCTGTACAGCCAAGATAACCTACGAACCTCCCTGGAGACTAACTTTCCTGTGACGGGGCCAGCCAGTGTCCAGACTAATGACGAAACGGAAGACCCCGAGGGCCTCGCCCTCAGGTTATATCACCATTACCTTGACCAAGTGAAGTTCGATCTCCCACGAAGAGAAAATACTATCGAGGTGAGAGCAGTTGTCTTTATTTATGTTCAGTCTCTTTTTCAACAACAACAAAATCCCAGCTGATCGAAACATATGTCAATTAAACGCCTTTTGATCCGCAGCTCATGAGTGATCGGCACTTCAAGATTTCTCATGACTGGACCAGCGAGCATCACGCTAAACACCAGGCACACAACACCTACAGATATGAACTCAAACATCACGCTGAACTTTCCGCCACAGACTTCTTTGGTATCGATTTCGATCCTCCGTGTAAGTTTATAAGCGAAAGCCGATCAGCATTTGCTTCAAGATATGGTTAAAAGCGTGTAACTGTTGCTAACGTATGGTATATCTGGTGGCAGCTCCTGTAGTAACTACTGCTAACTCTTGTAGTATCTGTTACTAACTTCTGTAGTAGCCATTGCTAACCCCTATAATGTGTGTTGTTATCTCATTTAGTACCTATTGATAGATCTCCGTTGTATTCGTTGATAACTTCGGTTTTACCCATTAGTAGCTCCTGTAGCAGTAGTTGATAACTCATGTAGTAGTCTTTGATAGCTCTTGTAATAGACGTTGCGAACTGCTGTAGTAGCTATAATTGGCTGATATAGCTGTTACTATCTAGCTTCATTTATGTTGAGTCAAGTAGATTTCAAAAAGGTACAGACTGTAATCTTTGCAACAGTTTTTCCTTCCAAGACTATTAATGTAATGATTAATGTAATGAATTGTGGACAATTGAAACAGGAAGAATCATTATGTTACTCAGTGGACTAAGCTACTTTAAGCAGGCCAAGGATAGGGCAGAGAACTGCTGGCAACAAAAGTTACAACTATATATAAACAAAAAAACTGCAAAGCAAAAAAACTGCTTACTACAGGTGATGTAATGATTTCTTTAAAACCAATATTTAATGACCATTAATGTATAAATTTTCTGCATCTTCCTTCTGGATATCTGCGACTTCACAATATATCATGTTTCTTTAGACTCTATCTTTTAGTAATTTTACGTCGAATTTGGCGATTCATAAGCATGACGTTTTCTTCTTTGTTTATGAACCAGTTAACATTACCATAAACTTTCTAATTGATGATTGTGGAAATTTATTTATGGTGGTGTTCCTCAGTGGTGACTCACGGCGACGACTTATATCTCTTGTTCCGTGGTGGACCCCTCCTGCAGCCACCCTTCTTGCCTAGCCAGCGTCCTTACGACCTCCGTCGTCAGGATGACCTCGCCCTCAGGGACATCCTCCTCACACTTTGGGCCAACTTTGCTGCTACAGGGTAATGCAGAAGGTGGTTGGTATAGTACCATCAGCAAAAAGTAACTGTGTCAACTCCCCTTTTGTATTTGATTTCTCCATATTTTAATCCCACCCCTTTCCCCAAAACCGTAGCATTTACTTCTTTTACAACCCTATTTATAAATATGTTAAAGAACCATGGTGACATTACTCATCCCTGTCTAAAACTTACTTTTACTGGAAAATAATCTCCCTCTCTCCTACACACCCTAACCTGAGCCTCACTATCTACATAAAAAAATCTTTACAGCCTTTAGTAACTTACTACCTCTTCCATAAACTTGTAACATCTACCACATTGCTTCCCTATCTACCCTGTCATATGTCTTTTCCAAATTCATAAATAAAACGAAAACTTCCCTACCTTTATCTAAATATTGTTCACTTTAATGCTTCAATGTAAACACTCGGTCTACACATCCCCTACCCACTCTAAAGCCTCCTTGTTCATCTGCAATCCTGCTGTCTTACTAACTCTTTCAATAATAACCCTACTACACACTTTACCTGGTATACTCAGTAAACTAATTCCCCTATAATTTTTACACTCTCTTTTGTCCCCCTTCCCTTTATATAAATGAAATATACTCGCTCTCTGCCGATCCGTAGGTACCTTTTCTTCTTTCATACATTTATTGAACAAAAGTATCAACCACTCCAAAACTATATTCCCACATTTCTGTCAAGATCCCATCAATTCCAGCTGTTTTACCCCCTTTCATTCTACCCAACGCCTCGAGCACGTCCTCCACACTCACATCCAGCTCTTCTTCACTCCTAAAAGCTGTTATACCTCCCTGGCCAATACATGAAATTACTGCCTCCCTCTCTTCATCAACATTTAATAGTTCCTCAAAATATTCTAGCCATATTCCCAATACCTCCTATTCCCCATCTACTAACTTCCCTATTCTGTTTTTAACTGTCAAATCCATTTGTTCCCTAGGTTTTATTAATCTATTTATCTCACTCCAAAATTTATTTTTATTCTCAGCAAAATTTGTTGACAGCACCTCACCCACTCTATCATTCATTCTCTTTTTGCACTTCCTCACCATTTTCTTCAACTTTCGTTTACTCTCCATATACTCCACCCTTCTTATATCACTTCTGCTTTGTAAAAATCTCTCATAAGCAACCTTTTTCTCTCTTATCACTCCCTTTACCTCATCATTCCACCAGTCACTCCTCTTTCCTCCTACACCTAATCTCCTATAGCCACAAACTTTTACCCCATATTCTAATACTGCATTTTTAAAACTATTCCACCCTTCTTCAACCCCCTTATACTCTCATTAGTCCACCCTTTTCCTAGTTGCTTATATTTCACCCTAATTTCCTCCTCCTTTAATTTATGAACTTTCACGTCTCCCTTATTTGCAGTTGCCATTTTCCTTTTGCCCCATCAACCTCTTTACTCGAACTGTAGCTACATCTAAATAATGATCTGGTATATCTGTTGCCCCTCTATTAATATGCACATCCTGAAGTCTACCCATCAACCTTTTATCCACTAATGCGTAATTTAACGAACTACTTTCATTACGTGCTATATCATATATTGTATACTTATTTATCCTCTTTTTCTCAAAATATGTATTACTAATTACCAACCGACTTTCTATACATATTTCATTTACCCCTGGCACCCCAAACTTACCTATTACTCCCTCCACAACAGTTTTACCTGTTGTAGATTTAGATCCCCAACCACAAGTACTAACTGTCAAAACTCCCCAAGCACTCTCTCTCTCCTCTTCACTTCTCCTTTCTCCAGGTGCATAAACACTAACTAAAACCCTCTTTTGTTATTCAACCCTTATTTTACTCCACAAAATCCTTGAATTTATACCTTTATATTCTCTCTTTTCCAGTCATAACTGATCATTCAACATTATTGTACTCCTTCCTTAGCTCTAACTCTATTAGAACCCCCTGACCTAATGCCATTTATTTTTCCTCGCTGAAACTCTCCTACCCCCTTCATCTATGTTTCACTTAGAGCCAGGACATCCAACTTCTTTTCATTTATAACATCCACAATCATCTCTCATCATCCGGACTACATCCACGTACATTCTAACATCCCAACTTAAAGGTTTTATTTTTCTTATTAGTAAGCTATACGGGAAAACGGGTTACTAACCCATTGCTCCCGGCATTTTAATTGACTTTTACTACACACATGGCTTATGGAGGAAAGCTTTGTACTCCACTTTCCCATGGATTTGAAGGGAAAATAACAAGAACAAGAATTATTAAGAAAAAATCAAAGAATACTCATATGAGTATGTATACATAAACGTATACGTGCATGTATAGTGTGACCTATGTGTAAGTAAAGTAGCATGATATACGTGTTATCTTGTGTGTTTATGAGACAGAAAAAAGACCCCAGCACTCCTACCTCATGTAAAACAAATACATTAATTTGGCAGGACAGTAGTACCTCTCTGGGTGGTTCACCCTGACTCAGTGGGACAAGGCTGATGTGTCAATAATATATATGTCGTGCCGAAAAGGTAAAACTGGTCAGTTAGCAAGAACTCATTTAAAGTTAAGTCCTTTCTAAAAAATTATCTTATTCGTTTAAAGATATATTTTTTTTAATTTATCTTAATGCAAAAATTAATAATTTTGTACCAAAAGAACCTTAGAAAACTTACCTAACCTTATTATAACAAGCGAAATTTAATTTAGCCTAATCCAATTAAATATATCTTAGATAAGTTTACAATTATTTAATAATAAAGACAATGAAAAATATTTTTTCGTTAGGTTCAGAATGATTTTTGCGAAATTATTGCATGCACAAATTTTCGCTTGCCTTATTCGGCAAGGAGATCGTTACTATTTAAACAAAAAAACGCAAGTTTTACCTATTTTGCACCACACACACACACACACACACACACACACACATTATATATATATATATATATATATATATATATATATATATATATATATATATATATATATATATATATAAACACTTGATCTCTGGCCGACGGAGACTCGAACCTGAACCTCATGACAAGGTACGCAGTGCTTTACCGACCGTACCACACTGGTCCAATACCTTGGCATCCAGCTTCGCTAGACGTTATTCCAAGGCAGCCAGCTTTCAGGCAGGAAGGCTTACAGCTTTTCATCTCGTACCTTGTCATGAGGTTCGTAGGTTCGAGTCTCCGTCGGCCAGAGATCAGTGTTTGTGAATATTTCGCCTGCTCTTGCGAATTCCTAGCATTGTAAAAATCTCTAGTTGTGTCGATGCATGCAGGGGATGAGATGAAAAGCTGTAAGCCTTCCTGCCTGAAAGCTGGCTGCCTTGGAATAACGTCTAGCGAAAGCTGGATGCCAAGGTATTGGACCAGTGTGGTACGGTCGGTAAAGCACTGCGTACCTTGTCATGAGGTTCGTAGGTTCGAGTCTCCGTCGGCCAGAGATCAGTGTTTGTGAATATTTCGCCTGCTCTTGCGAATTCCTAGCATATATATATATATATATATATATATATATATATATATATATATATATATATATATATACATATGAGGTTAAGTTTTTTTCTCAGAATAACGCAGTGAGGGTTTCAAGCCTGCCGCAGCCTCTCTGAATGTGAGGCAACAGTCTGTATGCCCCCCCCCAACCAACATCCCATCCCCCTCGCATGGGGTAGGAGAGGGCCTCCAGGTTTTGAGAAGTCTAGGAATATGAATTTAGAAGATATAATAGCCAGACCTAAGCTTTTCTAGCCGCCTAGAACAGATCATTTGACTTGAGAAAATAGGTTTCGCAGTGGATAATATACATGGATTGATATTATTCTGAGTAATCTTTTTAATTAATAAATGAAAAGAAATGAATGTGCTGTTTTGTCCGTTTAAATACCGGACATTCTGGGTTTCTAGAATGTTCCCAGGGGTGCTTAGATGTATCTCTTCATATATTCATAAATACTGTCTACTGTTCTTCTCAGTATCGATTAATATGCCTAATGTGGGAATTTTCTATACCATTCCGATAATATTTCTATGAGCCACTATCTATGGTGTCACTTAATCTTGTGTACCTGTCAATGTATGGTACAGTAACAGCTAAACGCGTTATATAACCATTCACGACAGACGTAGCATAATGTTTCGGTGTGTAGACACACGTTGATCACCACCACGGGGCCAGGAGCTATGACTCGACCCCTGCAACCACAACTAGGTGAGTACCAATCCATCATGAGACCACCTGGCATAATGAGCAATCCTATGATTTTGTATAGCATTGTTGTTTAAGCTTGTGTACAATAGACTGTTAAATAGCTATCGAACTCATGTTTCAAGAGAGAAGATTCAATTACGTTTCTATGACTGAACTGTTTGGGAAGCAGCTAACCCCAGTGGGTGATTACAGGAACTAACGAGGTTAAAGATAGTGTTCGACTCCTGCTCTGTCCTGATTGTGTATTTATGTTGGGCTATTCTGGTTTCCAGAAGTTTACCTGTTTGACCAATATATGAGAGAGGACACTGAGTGCATGGGACCTTGTAAACCCCGCCAACTTTGTTAGAGGTTGTGTTAGAGGTTGTGTTAGAGGTTGTGTTAGAGGGTGTGTTAGAGGGTGTGTTAGAGGGTGTGTTAGAGGGTGTGTTAGAGGGTGTGTTAGAGGGTGTGTTAGAGGGTGTGTTAGATGGTGTGTTAGAGGTTGTGTTAGAGGATGTGTTAGAGGGTGTGTTAGAGAGTGTGTTAGAGGGTGTGTTAGAGGGTGTGTTAGAGGGTGTGTTTTTTAATCAACCTCTGTTTCACTGTCCCAGTGTTTTTGAAAGCAAAGTTTAAATTTATATTTTTTAATGCCTCACACAGGCAGACCAGGTTCTCATGGGATATCTCAGTTTTGTGGCTATGTTGAATATCTTGCTGATTTCGTCCTCTAAGTACTCTGGACTGCAGATGCGCAAGCCTCTCAAGAACACACTCCTTTTTACCCTGGATGAATGTATGACGACACATTGGAGGACTTCCTATAGACTGTAAATTTGAATTTTCTGTCATCACTATGAATTAAAACATCTAGGAACGGGAAAATGTTGTTTATTTCATGTTCTGTTGTGAACTTAATGGACGTTACTAGACCAGTGAGTCTAGGATTCAAAATGAATTTTGAGAAATTGTTGCATACACAAATTTTCGCTTGGCCTATTCGGCGAGAAGTGCGTTGCTATTTAAGCCAAAATCGCAAGATTTACTTATTCTGCACGACACACACACACAATATATATATATATATATATATATATATATATATATATATATATATATATATATATATATATATATATATATATATATATATATATATATATAAGTCGTGCCGATTAGGTAAAACTTGCGATTTTGGCTTAAATAGCAACGCTCACCTTGCCATATAAGACAAGTGAAAATTTGTGTATGCATAATTTCGCCAAAATCATTCTGAACATAATGAAAAAATATATTTCATTGTGTTTGTTTATTATTAAATTAATGTTAACGTATCTAAAATATATTTAGTTGGGTTAGGCTAAATTAAATTGCGCTTGTTGTAATAAGGTTAGGTAGGTTTTCAAAGTTTCTCTTGGTAAAAAATTATAAATTCTTACATTAACATAAATGAAAAAAATATATCTTTAAACGTATAAGAGAAAATTTTAGAAAGGACTTAATTTTAGATGAGTTCTTGCTAATTGACCAGTTTTACCTAATCGGCACGACATATATATATATATATATATATATATATATATATATATATATATATATATATATATATATATATATATATATATATACAGTGGTACCTCTTTTAACGATGTTTTTTCATTCCAGAATGCTGTTCAAGTGCCATTACCAAACGAATTTATCCCCATTAGGAATAATGTAAAATAGACTAGTCCTTTTAGACCCCCAAAAATACACTTACAAATACACTCAAAGTCAAGTCGGACTCTGCCACAGTGAAAAGTTCTCTTCCAGAAGGCACAGTACTCGCACCCATCCTGTTCCTCGTCCTCATATAGCTTACATCTCTATCTGATATCACCGTGTCTTATTTTGCAGATGATACTAGAATCTGCATGAGAGAATCATCCATTGAGTACACTGTAAATCATCATATTGCTTTCCAATGGACAACGGAAAGCAATCTGATGTTCATTGAGGACAAATTTTATTACACCATTATGGAAAACTTTAGGAAATAATAACTCGAGCGGAGTATACTACAATCTCTAACCACATAAGAGAGCGAAAAAATAGTGTAAAATACTTGGGATTGTTAGAGGATTTCACCTTCAACGATCACAACAGTCATTATCACATCTGCGAGGAAAATGATGGGATGGATAATGAGAACTTTCAAAACAAGGGATGCCATGTTAGTGATGATCATTTTTAAATCACTTCTCTATTTGTGATACCCAAGTAATTGCTTTCACCTTTTCCTCATGTGCAAGTTGATTATTCTACCTTATTGTATTACTACTACTACTACAACTTATGTCTCTACTACTACCACCACCACTAGTATTACACCTCACTCTGAGCATATATATATACCCTCTGTGTCCATATATTGTTTGTAACTTCTTGAAAAAGCTCCTGGAGAGCGAAACGTTGCCACAATAAAATGTCACATTAGTTGCATTTGTGTCCTTTTACTTAACATATTGTCGGTAATTCTACCAATATTAATACACTTCTCTATCGGCTGGAAGGCTGCTGCTGCACGTTAACACCTACATTCAAGGCAGGTGACATCGCAGAACTCCAGAATATACAGAGAACCTTTACTGAATATATAAGTTCAGTCAAGCACCTTAATTACTGGGAACGTTTGTAGCCTCTTGACCTGTACTCCATTTAGCGAAAGCGAGATACATCATAATCTACACCTGGAAAATCCTAGATGGACTGGTCTCAAATCTGCACGCAGAAATCACTCCCTACGAAAACAAAAGACTAGGTAGACAGTGCAACATTCCCCGAATGAAAAGTAGGGGCGCCATGAGTACAATAAGTGTCCGGGGCCCAAGACTGTTCAACAACCTCCCACCATTCATAAGGAAAATTACCAATAGAACCCTGGCTGGACAGATGCCTAAAGTCAGTGCCCGATCAGCCGGACTGTGGTTCGTATGTTGGAGTACTCGCGACCAGCACTAACATCCTGGTTGATCAAATCCTGATAATTATAAAAATAATCTAAAAAAATCATTTTATATTTTAGGATCCAAACTGGTTTTGAAAGACTCATGAGCAAACACTAGGACATTTTCGGTTTTGGGACCTTGAAGTCATCAAGGTCCCAGGACCGAAACGTTTTCTAATATATATATATCCTAGTGTTTGCTGTGTTCTTAAAACCAATTTGTCGGTATCTATTACCTAGGTTTATACCAGGATCCAAACTGCTTTATATTTCTTCCTTTGAATAATCTGTTTATGAAATGAATTTGGTTTTAATCATTGTGTTTAGTTCATTTATTATTACAAAAAGATTATTTCTATCAGGGTTGCTTTGAGCAAAAGTTTTTTTTTTACCAAATCCAGAATATTTCAACCTCATATTTAAGCATTTTCTAACTATGTACCAAAGTTTTTTTCAGTTCTGGTCGTTGTCACAATGATACAATGTCGTAAATTTCTCCAAAACTGCTCCTTACACCACTGCCTTAGACAATGCTCCTTACACCACTGCCTTAGACACTGCTCCTTACACCACTGCCTTAGACAATGCTCCTTCCACCACTGCCTTAGACACTCCTCCTTACACCACTGCCTTAGACAATGCTCCTTACACCACTGCCTTAGACACTCCTCCTTACACCACTGCCTTAGACACTCCTCCTTACACCACTGCCTTAGACAATGCTCCTTACACCACTGCCTTAGACACTGCTCCTTCCACTACTGCCTTAGACACTCCTCCTTACACCACTGCCTTAGACACTGCTCCTTACTCCACTGCCTTAGACACTCCTCCTTACACCACTGCCTTAGACACTGCTCCTTACACCACTGCCTTAGACACTCCTCCTTACACCACTGCCTTAGACAATGCTCCTTACACCACTGCCTTAGACACTGCTCCTTCCACCACTGCCTTAGACACTCCTCCTTACACCACTGCCTTAGACACTGCTCCTTACTCCACTGCCTTAGACACTCCTCCTTACACCACTGCCTTAGACACTCCTCCTTACACCACTGCCTTAGACACTCCTCCTTACACCACTGCCTTAGACACTGCTCCTTAAAACACCAACTTCTTCAACACTTCCTCTTCCATTAAACCATTACACCTTTTATTATTGGCTCTGCCTCCTCCTTCGCCTCCCTCCTCTATCATGGTAACCTCGGTCTTTTTCCTCCAATTAATATAACAGATACTACACTGAAACTCAGTACCTATATGCAGAAAGTCACATGACTGCCTCTGGTGGGTTCTCTTACAGAAACCCGACCCCTGATGACTCCCTCGGGTTCACCTGGTTACCTGCCACCGATGACAACCTGCAGTCTCTCACTCTCACCCCCACACCCTTCATGGAGGCCGATAATCGCCGCCAGGTAGGTTCTGGTTAATGAAATCATAAGTTCTCGCTTCATATTCAGCCACAAACTGCAATATATGTATATAAACACAGGTAACGTGTATTTCAATAATAATGTGTCTTTGTTGAGACTTCACATTGCCAGAA
>WNWK01006632.1:0-82500 GCA_009830355.1 Cherax destructor | reverse complement strand
TTACAAGTATGATATAGCACAATTCATAGTAAGTGATAAAATCAACGGTGGGATTATACAATAAAAGTGATAAAAAAATGATTGATCAATCTGTATTCATGTGATTTACGGATTCTGAGGAAGTATATATACAAAGAAGAGAGTTTTTAACAGAAAAGGCAGATTTGGTGCACTCAAATCTATTACTGTTAAAGCTCAGAATTCGGAGAGAATGTGAACACACACACACACAAAATTCTCAAGTAATAATAAGTTGATATAGTAACATACAGTTGAAATACATATTAAACTATATGAATCATCTATACAGGCTATTAACATTTAACCCCATCTCTGCTAGGGTGAGATTTACATATGCAAAATGGTTATCATCTCTGGGAGGATCAAACTCTGTTGCGATGGCTAACTCATGCAGTGGTTGAGGAGGGTCTAAATTGGTATTTACAAATGATACTTGAGGATTTCTCAATACTTGTTGTGTACGTAGGGAATAATGACATTCAGGTTGGTCGTCTGACTGATTGTTAGAGGTAGAGGGAAGAGAGTCAGGAGGATTGTCAGAGTGTCACATCAGTCTGGGTAGGAACATCCTCATCATCGCATACTAACTTCATATGATCTAAATGTGATTCTTTATACTGACCAGTACTGATTTCTCTAACCTTATACTTATTGCCATTGATATGTTCAACTACTCGATAAGGACCAACAAACTTTTGATCAAGCTTAGGCATTGCAGACTTTTTGTTAAAGTTAGTCAGCATAACTCTCGAACCTACTTTAATTTTGGTCGGCTTTGCTCGAGTATTAGTTACTCTTGTAAATTCTGATGTTGATTTATGAAGTGTTTCACGGATTCTTCTAAAAACACTGAGTTAAGCTGGTACGAGTTGCTATGAAATCATCAGGATTGTAATTTGGTTTCGGATTAGAATACAACAACTCATAAGGCAAACGTTTATCGACACCGTACAACCCATAATGTGGAGTGTCACCTATAGAAGCACTGTAAGCAGAATTTATTGCACACTAAACATCAGATATAACTTCATCCCAGGTTGCACTATTGGGATTGATAGTGGCTCTCAATACATCGAGTACTTTTGTATTAGTTCTTTCCGCTAAACCATTACTGGCAGGATGGTGAGGAACAATGGTCGATTTAGAGATCTTGTACAAGGTACACAAATTTTCAAAAATCTCATTACAGAACTCACCTCCATTATCTGTTACTAGGGACTTAGGATTACTTACTGAAGGAATGGATAGGCTCGGTGGAGTGGATGGACTCTCCCTAGTAACAGATAATGGAGGTGAATTCTGTAATGCGATTCTTGAAAATTTGTGTACCTTGTACAAGATCTCTAAGTCGACCATAGTTCCTTACCATACTGTCAGTAACGGTTACTGGTATGGGTACACAGTACTGACACACTTAGTGTTGTGACCTGGGAGTCCACTTAGTGTTGCGACCTGGAAGTCCTGACCTGGGAGATCACTCAGTACTGTGACCTGGGAGATCACCAGTACTGTGACCTGGGAGATCACTCAGTACTGTGACCTGGGAGATCACTCAGTACTGTGACCTGGGAGATCACTCAGTACTGTGACCTGGGAGATCACTCAGTACTGTGACCTGGGAGATCACTCAGTACTGTGACCTGGGAGATCACTTAGTACTGTGACCTGGGAGATCACTCAGTACTGTGACCTGGGAGATCACTCAATACTGTAACAAGAACATAAGAATGAAAAAGTACTGCAGAAGGCCTACAGACCCATGCTAGGCAAGTCCAATTCACACCCACCCACCACACCCATTCATAAACCCCTCCAACGTATCTTTCCTGAGAGTTTACTCTCAGTGCGTCCCAATGTCCTTTCTACATTTGACTTTCTCTAATATGAATTCATTGCTGCGAGTCCTGTCTTGTTTACATACTTTCAACACGTTTTTTATATCACCTTTATTAATTCAGAATTTCTTTTTATACACTTCAATCAAATCTTCAGTAATTCTACGCTTCTTTTAATCAGTGCAAGTTCCTTACCTTCAGCCCGTTTTCTTAGGAAAGGTTTCGAATGCATAGAATCAACTTTATCATCGTTCTCTGTGTATTTCTGAGCGCCTTTACGTCCATCCTGTAATAGGAAGACCAAAGCTGAGCAGCAGCATCTAAATGAGATCTTGCCAGAGATGATTAAGTTGAAGCATAATCTTTGGCCTTCTGTTATTTATTCTTCTCGATATGAAGCCAAGAATTTAGCTTTATTCCGAACACTTTTTATTATTATCATCAAAACTAAGCGCTAAACCCACAAGGGTTACACACCATCCGAACACTTATGCGCTATGTTTTTGTTTTGAATTTCTGCTAACCAGAACTCCAAGACCTTTTTTCGCATTCACTTTCACGAAGATGCATATTGTTTAACTTATAAGTACCATAGATATTTCCTTTTCCTAAAATTAGAACTTGTCTGCACTGAACTGTATCTGCCATTTCTCCGACCACAACATCAACGTCTCCACGTCATCCTGTAACCTCCTAGTGTCATCAGAAATTATCTGACGGCTTATTTTAGTGTTGTCTCCAACCTTCCTTACATCGCTGTTTATTCCCTCGTCTATGTCGTTTATGTTGATTGTAAACATCAAGGCTGACACCTGTCACACACTACTCGTATTAGTTCCCCATTACGATTTCTCCCCATTAATGCAAAGCCTCAAAGGAGGTTCCACTAAGGTCGCAGAACCACACAATAGGCTCCACTGAGCTACAAGCAGCAGATAAAGGTGGTGAGAGCCAGTTTTATAAGTGATCGTGAAAGTAATATTGGTGGCATAAGACAGAGACATTTCGTTTGATATCTTTATTATGCACCCCATACCCATCCTGTGGGCGGTAGTCAAAAGATTATAGAGGTACATAATGGGTCCAGGGACTGGACCCCAAAGTTTTGATAACTGAGCAAGTTACAAAGGTAATGAACTAACAAGCTACAAAGGTAATGAACTCACAAGTTACAAAGGTAATGAAACATGTAAGTAAATTTACTTACTTACGTTTATACATGGTTACAATCATGAACAAATTATAACGCAATGAACAATTCACTAGTCTACACCCGGTCACAACTGTAATGAGTTCTTGGTGCAAATTTTATTGTTGGGTCACACATACACACATATACATACACACTTACATATACACATACACACATATACATACACACTTACATATACACATACACACATACACACACACACACATACACACACATATATACATACACACACACGCACACACAACAGGCCCAGCCTTCAATCGACATGTGCATAGGACAAAATGGCAATCAACACGCGCACACACACACACACACACACACACACGTGGCAATGCTTTATTTACAGGGAGCAAAATCAGAGTATTTTTCCAGAATGGTCTGTAATATACCACTGTGGATAAAATACTTTGACATAGTATCTTGAACATTTCTGAGTGAGTTGTCTCTGAATTCATTAATTTTGTCGCACTCCAGTACATAATGACGCAGGGTGTGACAATAATCCAACTGACAAAGTTTACATTTTGTTTGGTCTACATCCGGTGGTGGTGATTTAACCTGCCAAAGATACTTGTAACCCAGCCGGAGGCGGGCGGTAGTGACATCCAAGAGTCTGCTTATTTTGTTGGATGCACCATAGACATGTGGCGCCTCCTGCATGATAGAATGATGATAGATGGACTGACTGGTGTCAATCTCCCTGAGTCTTAAGTCAATAAAATTCAGTTGAAGTTCTTTTCGTATTATTGTTCTCAAACTGCTAACTGACAAGCCAAGATTGTAATCTACCCCCTCTTTGAAAGCATAAAACTTAGCCAATTTATCAGTTCTATCATGCATCTGAAGACCAATGTGAGATGGAATCCACAGCATGTGCATTCTGACTCTACTATCCACAATCCTACCATACCTGTGTCTGGCTTCTGACACAAGCATGCTACAAGTTATACTTGATGAGTTGAGAGCATTTATGGATGACAGAGAATCAGTTACAATTAGAGTCAACCTTAGATACATGGACGCATTTGAGTGCAAGGAGTATGGCAAACAGTTCTGTCTGAAGGGTAGAGGCCCAGTTATTGATGCGTGCTCCAATTTCTTTAAGAGAGCCATCACTCTGTATGACAACAGCAGCACTACCAGCTGCACCAGTTGATTGGTGAACAGAACCATCAACGTAAATAATTTGTGAGAGTGTGTGCTGTTTGGTTAAATTATCAATACAGCTTAAGGCATCATGTTTGGCTTCAAGGCGAAGCTTTGGTTGTGATTTAAGAAGTAGTTTGGGGGGAAATGGAGGGATGGTAGTTTGGAATGGGGTAATATTCCATGGAGCGGAGAAGTGCCGCTGTTGCCTTACTTGCCACAGATCATGTATCTGATTCATGCGGAGGTCGGTTACAGTTTTTTCGATCCATCTGGAGGAAAGTTCACCAGTGCTGAGGAAAGTTTGGAGGGCTTCTGTGCAGGGGTTTGAATGGGCTTGCCTGAGCATATTAACCCAAATTAGGATATTTCTTTCAGTAACAAGATCTCTGAAGCTTGGAATATCAAGTTCTTTCTGCATATTTAAAATTTTGGCAGTACGAGGGCATCCTAAAATGATCCTCATTGCTTCGTTCTGCAGTTTTTTCAGCCCTCCAAGCTTCCAGTCAGACACAAGAGTAGGTAGTGGCGCAGCATAATCAACCAATGATCTAATATAAGCAAGATACATCATTTTCACAATTTTAACATTAGCACCATACCTGGGGTGAAACCCTGCCACAACTCTAAGTGCTCTCAGCCTTTCTTTGTATTGACGACAAAGTCTCGTTACAACAGGTCCAAGTAGTGGGACCTCAAAGCCTAGATACCTGTATCTGTTTACATATTCTAGAAGAGACCCATCATGCAACTGGATCTGGCGAACTGTGCCTCTCTTTCGAGGAGGACGCCTATTGAGTATCTTTGTTTTATCAGTAGAGATTATCAACCCCAGGTCCTGACACGAGGCTAGTACATGGTTAAAGATGTTTTGGGTGTTGGAGAATCCGGTGGTGTGAATCATTATATCATCAGCAAAACTGATCATATAATGATGGGGCTGGCTAGGCATAGCATTAAGTAAGGCATTAATTAGAATATTGAATAGAGTGGGACTGAGCACACCTCCCTGTGGAGTTCCTAATTCAAAGTCTTTAGTTATACTTCTATGCCCCTGGAACAACACAGAAGACTTTCTGTTGGACAGGTAGCCTTTAATCCAGCGGAGAAGCCATCCTCCAACATCCATTCTGGCAAGTTCACTAATGATTACATGTCTGTTGGCAACATCAAAAGCAGATTTAAGTTCAAGGAAGGTAGTGTATGAGCTGTCAGTGTGCAGAGTGAGAAAGGTGGCTATGCAATGGTGCACACTCCTTCCATGCATGAAACCATGCAACCGGGGGGACAATTTTTTTTTTATTCTGTACATGAGACGATTCAGAATCATCCTCTCAAATGTTTTACATAAGCAGCTAGTAAGAGATATTGGGCGAAATGAATTTTGTTGATTGGGCTTAGGAATGGGAATGATGAGGCTGTTGGTCCAAGATTTAGGGAGCTCCCCAGTTACATAGCTCATGTTGTATAATTCGAGTAAAGGATTGCCTGGTACTCGACACAGCAATCTTAGTATATTGTAGGTAATACCATCCTCACCAGGCGACGTGGAGTTGCCTTTAGTTAGTGCTGCATCAAGTTCAAAGTCAGTGAAAGGAATGTTACAGTCATCTTCCTTGCTGAGCATAAAACAAACAAGTCTCTCCCTAGCATCATATTTGTCATTTAATTTCGCCTGTGTGGTATTGGGAAGATTTTCATAGCTTGATGTAACAGCCCAAGCACTGACTAGCTCATTCGCCCTATGTAAGGGATAAGGGTGCGCTATCTGACCAGTTTTGTTACCCTTAATTCTATTTATGTCCCTCCATGCTCGGCTAAGTGGGGTGTGAGCAGCAGGCCTAGTGTGGTATAGGCGGTGTTGCCACATGTGTCCACCAAGAAAGATAATAAAGTGAAA
The DNA here is from genome assembly GCA_009830355.1 of Cherax destructor. Taxonomy (NCBI): domain Eukaryota; kingdom Metazoa; phylum Arthropoda; class Malacostraca; order Decapoda; family Parastacidae; genus Cherax; species Cherax destructor. The sequence continues at coordinate 76,385 of WNWK01006632.1, read as the reverse complement.
TCAGTGTGTGACCAGTGAATGAAGCAGAGTAAATAGGAATTTGTTACATATAGTGATGAGGTGAAGGTACTACGCCAGGACATCACAACGAATTCGATACTCTACAGGCTGCTTACAAGTATTCACGTGTGTGTGGTTTTGGGGAGTCAGGTGTGGGGTTCCAGGTACTGCCAGCCATTTTGTGAACGGCCCACCTTCTCTTAGTACTCAATAATGAACAGTAATTGGTAATTTAAAGCCACCTTCTATGTTTATCCTTCTTCCTAGAGCTTCTAGGAAGAAGGATAAACATAGAAGGTACAAGCTAGTAGGTGTATGTTGGGTCAGCGTCAGGTCAGGGGCACAGCACCACGTGTAACACTCTGCACACACCACTGCACGCACTCCCACCCACTACTTTTCACACACTCACATAAACAAACATTCACATGGACCTTCACACACATATTCCCACACACATATAGACCCCCACACACTCTCACTCTCTGTCTCCCTCACTCTCCCCGTCTTTTCCCCTCTCCCTCTCCTGCCCCATCTCTCTCTCCACTTCTCTCCTCTCCATCTTTCTCTCTCCCCCTTTGTCTCTCACTCCCTCCCCGTCTCCAATTATTTTCCCCTTCTCACCCTTCTCCCTTTGCCACTATTTCCCCCTCCCCCTATCCCTGCCCCCTCATCCCCTCTGCCCCCCTCTCCAAACACACACACACCCGCGGGTGCGATTACGAGTGAATCAGCCACTCAGGGCTCCCAGAATCTTAATGTTTTTAGGGGCTATTTAGTACCTAGCAACAAGCAGTGAAAATGACAGGGTCACTGAACAACCTCACTAGTCAGAAACAAAGTTTTTAAAGTGAAAAATGTGAGAGGAGGACCACATTCTTTGCAGAAAATTTGAAAGTGCCAATACAGCTGAAAGTAGTGAGAGGAACGCAGGCCTAAGAGGCACCGTGCTGCCACTAGTGTTCATAACTATACAGTTAACAACAGAATAAGTGGCGCCTTCAAAGTAAGAGAGAAGTGCAAAGCCAAGTTAGATAGTGAGTGAGCAGTGAGGCAGCATACAGTGAGTGTGAAAAGATATCAAACAAAAAAATAAGAGAAACACAAAATAATAGTAGCAGAATGGCAGTAGGCCTTCCCGGGCATCTGTGGTTCTGCCTATGGACAGTCTGTGTGTCACAATCTAAGGAAAGAAGAGTAATTACAGCAGGAAAGTGAAACATCAAGAGTGTCGTACACACATAAATAAATGCAGTGCCGAATAGATAAAACTTGCTATTTTGGCTTAATAGCAACGCTATTCTTGTCGAATAAGGCGAGAGAAAATTTGTTTATGCAATAATTTCGCAAAAATCATTTTGAACCTAAAGAAAAAATATATATTTCATTGTGTTTGTTTATTAAATTATTGTAAACTTATCTAAAACATATTTAGCTGGATTAGGCTAAATTAAACTGAGCTTGTTATAATACGGTTAGGAACGTTTTCTAAGGTTCTTTTGGTACAACATAATTTTTTACATTAACATATATGAAAAAAATATATATCTTTAAACGTATAAGAATTTTTTTTAGAAAGGACAATTTTAAATGAGTTCTTGCTAATGAACCAATTTTACTTTCTCATCAAAAACCAATGAAATTTTGAGGAGCTGGAGAGAGGAGACAGAGGAGAAACAAGAGATTACAAAATATGAACACTTCAGTCTGGAGGTCCCAAGGTGGTGACTGCAGTGATGTACAACCCACCACAGAATATCAGGAGGTGAAGACAAGAATATGATGAGAGCAACAGAGCAATGGTTGACACACTGGCTGAAGTGGCCAGAAATGCCCATATTGGCAGAGCAAAGCTACTTTTTGTCGGTAACTTCCTCTCACAAAGAAATCAACTGGGAAAACCTGGAGCCACATGGGGGCCCAGAAATGTGAAGGGCAAAGATGTTGGAGGTGGTACAGAAAAACCTCATGCATCAACACGTTAGGGACAGTACCACAGAGAGAGAGAGAGAGAGAGAGAGAGAGAGAGAGAGAGAGAGAGAGAGAGAGAGAGAGAGAGAGAGAGAGAGAGAGAGAAGAGAGAGAGAGAAAGAGAGAGAGGAGAAGACGAATCAGCAAGACTGGACCTAGTATTCACCTTAAGTAGTGCATATATTGAGGACATCACACATGAAAGGCCCTTCAGAGCTAGTGATCATGTAGTTCTGAGCTTCGAATACACAGTAGAGTTACTAGTGGAGAGGGAAGTAGGAAGAGCAGAGACGAGGAAGCCAAACTATAAGAAATTCTTGAGGAACTTCTATAAGAAATTCTTGAGGAACTTCCTGCATGAGGTTTAGTGGGGCACAGAACTGGCAAGGAAATCAGTAAACGAGATGATGAAATGCGTGACAATATGCAAGGCAGCAGAGGAGAGGTTTGCACCCAAAGGCAATAGAAAAAAATGAGAAGGCCCGGACGAGCCCTTGGTTCACCCAGAGGTGTAGAGAGGCCAAAACTAAATGCACTAGAGAATGGAAGAAGTATAGGAGACAAAGGACCCTGGATAATTAGGAGAGTAGTCGAAGAGCCAGAAATGAATATGCACAGGTAAGGAGGGAGGCCCAATGACAATACGAAAAATACATAGCAACGAAAGTCAAGTCCGACCCAAAGCTGTTGTACAGTCACATCAGGAGGAAAACACCAGTCAAGGACCAGTCAAGGAGGCGACATCACAAGAAATAATCGAGAAGTATGTGAGGAGCTCAATATGAGATTTAAAAAAATATTCACAGTGGAAATAGAAAGGACTCCTGAAACACGGAGGGGTGGGGTACACCACCAAGTGCTCAACATAATACATACAACTGAGGAAGAAATGAAGAGGCTGCTAATAGAACAAGATACCTCAAAGGTGATGGGGCCGGATAAAATATCTCCACAGGTCCTGAGAGAGGGAGCAGAGAGGCTCTGTGTACCACTTCAACACATCTATCAAAACAGGGCAGTTCCTTGAGGTACAGAAGACAGCAAATGTAGTCCCAATTTAAAAAAAAAAGATACAGACACGCAGCACTAAACAATAGACCAGTATCACTGATCATACATAGTATGCAAAGTCTTGGAGAAGATTATCAGAAGAGTGGTGGAGCACGTAGAACGGAATGAGCTTATCAACGACAACCAACACAGAATCAGGGACGGGAAATTCTGTGTCACAAACCTACTTGAGTTGTATGACAAGGTGACAACAGTAAGACAAGAGAGAGAGAGAGAGAGGGGGTGGGTAGATTGCATTTTCTTGGACTGTAAGAAGGTTTTTGACACAATTCCACACAAAAGATTAGTGCAAAAGCTGGAGGACCAGGCAAGGATAACAAGGAAGGCACTCTGCAATAGATCAGAGAATAAATGACAGGAAGGCAGCAGCGAGTCATTGTACGTGACGAGGTGTCGGAGTGGGCGCCTGTGACGAGCGGGGTTCCACCGGGGTCAGTCCTAGGGCTGGTACTCCTTCTGGTATATGTGAATGACTTGATGGAAGGAATAGACTCAGAAATGTCTCTGCAGACGATGTCAAGCTAATGAGACTTCAATCGGAGGAGTACTAGGTAGGGCTACAAAGGGATCTAGACAGGCTACAGGCCTGGTCCAACAAATGGCTCCTGGAGTTCAATTTCGCCAAGTGCAAAGTCATGAAGATCGGGGAAGGGCAAGGAAGACCGCAGACAGATTTCAGTCAGGGCTCCAAAGACTACAAACCTCACTCAAGGAAAAGGCTCTTGGGATGAGTATAACACCGAACATATTTGAGACGCACATCAAACAAATAACTGCTGCGGTATACGGGCGATTAGCAAACCTAAGGATAGCATTCCGACATCTCAGTAAGGACTCGTTCAGGACTCTGTACACCGTGTACATTAGGCTCATATTGGAATATGCAGCACCAGTTTGGAACCCCACACCTGGCCAATCATGTCAATAAATTAGAGAAAGTGCAAAGGTTTGCAACGAGACTAGTCCAGGAGTTAAGGGGCATGTCCTACGAGAAGAGGTTAAGAAAAATCGACCTGAAGATACTGGAAGACTGTGGGGACATGATAACAACATAAAATACCGAGAGGAATCGACATGTGGACAGGGACAGAATGTTCAGAGATGGGACACAGCAACAAGGGGTCGTAATTGGTAGTTGAAGACTCAGATGAGCCACAGCGATGTTAGGAAGTATTTCTTCAATCACAGAGTTGTCAGGAAGTGGAATAGTCTGGAAAGAGAGGTGGAGGCAGGATCCATGCATAGCTTTAAGAAGAGGTATAATAAAGTTCATGGAGCAGGGAGAAAGAGTGGACCTAGTAGCGACCAGTGAAGAGGTGGGGCCAGGAGCTATGGTCGACCCCTGCAACCACAGTTAGGTGAGTACAAATAGGTAAGTCCATTAATATAGCAGCACCTCCCAGGAGGCTCCACTAAGTTAGCAGCACCTCCCAGAAGGCTCCATTAAGGTAGCAGCACTTCCCAGAAGGCTCCATTAAGGTAGCAGCACTTCCCAGGAGGCTCCACTAGACAGCACCTCTCAGGATGTCCACCTTACAGGAGGGTTCGCTAACATAACGGCACATCCCAGAAAGCTCCACTAAGCTACAAACAGCACTTATCAGGCTCCACTAAGGCAGGATCCCCTCCCATGAGGCTCCACTAAGATTGAAGGACATCCCAGGAGGCTCCACTAAGATAGCAGTACCTCCCAGGAGGCTCCACTTAGAGTGTAACACCTCCCAAGAGGCTCCAATAAAGTTGTAGCACTTACCAGAAGAGTTTACCGAGATAGCAGCACCTCCCAGGAGATACCACTAAGGATGTAGCACCTCCCAAGAGGTTCCACTAAGACTGTAGCACCTCCCAAGAGGTTCCACTAAGACTGTAGCACCTCCCAGGAGGTTCCACTAAGACTGTAGCACCTCCCAGGATGTTCCACTAAGACTGTAGCACCTCCCAGGAGGTTCCACTAAGACTGTAGCACCTCCCAGGAGGTTCCACTAAGACTGTAGCACCTCCCAAGAGGTTCCACTAAGACTGTAGCACCTCCCAGGAGGTTCCACTAAGACTGTAGCACCTCCCAGGAGGTTCCACTAAGACTGTAGCACCTCCCAGGTTCCACTAAGACTGTAGCACCCCCTAAGAGGTTCCACTAAGACTGTAGCACCTCCCAGGAGATTCCACTAAAATCGAAGTATTTCTTACCCATTCTGCTGAACTGAACCTCTTGACCATGTCTGCATACTTTCAGACACCACGTCATTGGCTGAGTAGACATTTACATTAACAAGCAGGTGTACAGGTGTACCAAATATAATGGCCACTGAGAGAATATAGCAAAAAATAACTAGACTTACTAGTTTTCAGTATTTCATACCAGATGTAAATTGGGATTTTTTATACCTCTGTATTATATAAGCAACAGAGGTGGACATGTATTAAACATGGGACGGAGGTGGTCATGAACTATACATGGGACGGAAGTGGTCATGAACTATACGTGGAGGCATCAGGACATGTACTACATATGGGAGGCATATGGGCACGTACTAAATATGTGAAGGGTAAGGACGAACATAGAGTTTGATTCTGGGCACTTGGGTAAATCACAGAAATAAGAAAGTAATCATTTTAAGTGGTAAAGTTCAGGAAAAAGCTTACTTAAGTGGCTGCTCTCGTTGCAGCAGCGCAACATCTGCAAGATAGGTAAATACCCCATCACAACAGCATCAAAGGAGGTGTGTTGATGCCTATCAAGGGTTCTTGAACCAAGGAATTGGACATATCCTTCCATTCTTTGGATCGAACATGATTATCTCCCAAGCGTTATATGACATAAAGGTTTAGCACTCCCTCCAAAATATGATATCTAAACGAGAATAATATGGAAATGTGTATTTGTACATTGTCAATTAGAGCTCCTCCCAGGCATGATCTGTGTCGCCGGGTGCAGTGTGTGTGTCCTCCCGGGCAGGTGAGTGTTGAGTCACCACCTCCGGGTGAAGGGCCAGGTTCACTAGCGTGGGCAGCGAGGAGTGGAACCTCCGTACCTGATGTGGGACACAATAATTACTGACCGTGGTAAATAACACAAATTATATATTTACTGACAACGCTAAAGCTATTAAGTCTGATGCTCCAAAGCTGAAAAACCCATACGGGTTAAATGAGTTTTTGTTGCTGGTAATGAAATCGAGTAAATTCTGATTAACTCACTTCGTGTCTAATGTCAGCCTCCTTTGTAGGTTTGGGGTTGAGGGCGAGGTAGTGGAGGTTATCATCGGTCACAGGCTCCCAGGTGAATCCCAGGGAATCATCTGGTGTAGGATTCCTGAAAAAAGTGGCTTATGGAACCTATTATTGTTAAAAAAATAATCTAGGTATAACTAGACATAACATAGTATTTTTCGTTCATCCTCATTGGCGGAGAGCCAGAGTCAGCGGGGCATCATGGCTGACCCTTGAATAGAAATCGACTGCTATAGCTTGTTTACGAGAGTCGCGGCTTTCATAACTAATGTCTGGGGGGTCAAATCACCGGCCGGAAAAGAACACTGTTCAATGGATAAAATAAGATGACTCACGAAATCGTAATGACACTATTGCAAACAAACCACGGTACGGGCGGGGATTGAACTCGCGGTGAATCGTAAAATTCCAGACCGAAGCGTTAGCAACTGGGCTACCTGGCTACAATAAGATTCATATAACTAGGTATATTTATACGCCATAGGAAGGTTAGCATAGGCATTGCTGTGACCACAAGCGTGGTTTGTTTGCAATCGTGTCATGATGACGGCTTTGAGGGAACTTGAGCTAGAGTTCGTCACGGCCACGCTGGCGGGAGATTCATCTGTAAAAACTTGCATTTGTGATCACAGTGGTGCCTATGCTAACTTTCCTACGGTGCATAAAGATACCTAGATGGATGAATCTTATTTTAGCTAGCTGTCCCAAGAGCTAACGCGTCGGTCTTCAGTTTTACGACTCACCCGCCGTGAGTTCAATTCCCACCCGTACCGTGTAACACTACAATCGTGTTCAACATTCAATTAAATTCATCCTTCAAAGAGCACCGTGGTCAGAACCAACCAACATTATGTGACAAATCTGTTTTAGCTAAAGGGAATCTTTTGCAAGATCTGAGTGACACGAGACAATGAAGAACCTCAGCCTAAACACTGTTGTCATTCAGATATCACAGGTGCCAGAGATAAACCTTGAGATTATAGAGTAGGTCGACTTATTTTATACTAAAACTCTGGTACTGTACCATCTGTATACGTTAAACACTTTCTTGTGAATTTTGTGAAAAAGCTAAAACTTTCAATTGATGATGAAGGGCTCTTCATCCACGGAATCATGGCTACAACTCACGTTCCTCAATTCAATCCTGATTACCTCCCTTTAATCAGGCGCAGAATAATGCTTAAGAGTTCAGCGCTTACAGTGAGCTAAACAACAACAATAATCAGTGTTACCCTGTGGTTGCAAAGTTGGTCCAGAGAGTGGTCATGATGTCCCTGAGGGCGAGGTCATCTTGACGCTGGAGGTCATGTGGACGCTGGGGAGGCTGCTGGGGAGGCTGCAGGAGGGAGCCACCTCGGAACAAGTAGTACAGGTCGTCACCGTGAGACACCCCTCAGGTAGAACAACACCATAAGATTTAAGAGAAATATAACACCATGTTTACTTATACTCACTCACACCATACCATTTATTTTTACCGGTTTAACAGTAACATGAGAGAGTTTATATTCCTCATGTGAAGGTAACAATATTTCCTAGTCTCTTCAATGAGGGGGAAGGAGCGGCTGATGCTTGTGAAGACTTACTGATTTAAGAAAAGTGAGCACCATTTAATTACATGGATTAAATCCAATTACCTGCCACTCTCTTCCATTAAGCTGGTGCTGTATGACCCTTGCGTGTTTAGTGCTTCCCCTGGGGAAAGGAAGGACAACCACACTTGCTCAGTCTGATCCCTCCTGTCACTGTTTATGTCTACTGTTTCCCAATTCACTGGTCTGCATGATTTTTTGTATTGACTCTATGGTATCTTTTTCGGTATATATATATGGAAAATAGTGATTCATTGTGGTTTTTATTCATCTCTATCACACCAGGTTGTCAAGTTATACGGAAACGTTACTTTTCTCTTTTCGTATAACATAAGTAAATGAGAAAGTGGTATATTACCAATTAAAATGCTTACCTTATACTGACTTAAATGTTAAATCTAATATATTTTTCTTTATTTTCAGATTATTAATATGTCTAGAGGCTGCATAAATTCACCAGACATATTTTGCTATGTCTGCGGGCAATTCACCCCTACAGATTCCCGGAGCAACATTACTTCTTTATTGAAGCGCTGCTACTTTGCTTATTTTGGCTGCAAACTTGGAGACCAGGACAAACCATTTGCACCACACGAAGCTTGCAAGAGTTGCATCAGTAAGCTCCAAATATGGTCAGTTGGAAAACTTCAGTGTACTTTGGAGTACCAATGGTATTGCGGGATCAGATGAACCACCATGGTTACTGCTACTTTTGTATGACTAAAGTAGCTGGATTCAACAAGAAGACTAAAGATCGCATAATATACCCAAATATCCCTTCGGCAATATGGCCTGTTCCACACTCTGAAGATATTCCTGTACATGTGCCACCTGAGACATGGCAAATTTCATCAGTCTGATAACAGTGATTCTAAGGAGATGGAAGTAGACTATGAACCACCAACAAATGACGATCCCAAACCCTTAAACCAAGTTGAGCTCAATGACTTGGTGAGAGACCTTCCAAAAGAAAGTGCACAGTTACTTGGCTCTAGACTGAAGGAACACAGGCTTCTAGCTCCTGGAACAACATTCGCGTGGTACCATCATCGTGAAGCGGAATTCACTCAGTTCTATGACAAAGAGGAAACTTTAGCTTTCTGTTCAAATATTTCTGGCCTTATTGAACACATGGGGATCTGATACAAAGCAAATGAATGGAGACTCTTCATTGATTCTTCTGAAAGAAGTTTAAAGGCTGTACTTCTCTACAATGGCAACACAGTTGCATCTGTGTCAGTTGGCCATAGTGTCCAAATGTCAGAAACTTACGCAAATATGAAGACACTAATATCTGCAATCAAGTACCAGAATCACAATTTTCTCATTTGTGGTGATTTAAAAGTTATTGCTCTCCTACTAGGTCTTCAAGGCGGATATACCAAGTATCCTTTTTTTCTGTCTTTGGGATAGTAGGGCAGACAGCCAGCACTATGAACAAAAAGACTGGCCACCAAGAATTAGCTTCTTACTCGAAATCACAACGTGAAAACTGTGCCACTAGTTGACCATAAGAAAATTCTGCTGCCACCACTCCACATCAAATTAGGGCTTATGAAAAATTTTGTGAAGGCCTTGAACAAGAATGGAACTGCTTTCAAGTACCTGGAGTCAAAGTTTCCTTGTATAAGTAAAGGCAAGCTAAAGGCAGGAATCTTTGTTGGCCCTCAGATTCGGGAATTGATGAAGGACAAGCATTTTGATGAAGCATTAGCAGGTGTCGAGGTGAATGCCTGGTTTTCATTCAAGCAGATTGTCCACAACTTCCTGGGAAACAGGCGCTCCCCCGAATATGAACAAATGATCCAAAACCTGATTTCAAGTTTCCAACAACTTGGGTCTAGAATGAGTGTGAAGATACACTTTTTGCACTCATATCTTGGCTATTTTCCAAACAATTGTGGGGAGTACAGTGAGGAACAAGGAGAACGGTTCCATCAAGATATTTGCACCATGAAAACTCGATACCAAGGTAAATGGAATGTCAGCATGATGGCAGATTACTGCTGGTCATTGAAACGTAATGGTCTCGATGCACAGCACAAGCGAAAATCAAAGCAGACCTCCTTCCTTTGATTCAATATGTAGGCTAGCCATTAGGAACATATTTTTTTTAATAAAATCACTTGATTTGATTCATGTTGATTTGGAATTCATATGTCCTGGCTTTAAGTGAGACAAAGCTGAAGGGGGTAGGAGAGTTTCAGTGGGGAGAAATAAATGGGATTAGGTCAGGGGTTTCAAATAGAGTTAGAGCTAAAGAAGAAGTGGCAATAATGCTGAAAAATCAGTTATGGCAGGTAAAGAAGGAATATAAATGTATAAATTCAAGGATTATGTGGAGTAAAATAAAGGTTAGATGTGAAAAGTGGGTTATAGTAAGTGTTTATGCACCTGGAGAAGAGAGAAGTGTAGAGGAGAGAGAGAGATTTTGGGAAATGTTGAGTGAGTGTGTGGGGAGTTTTGAACCAAGTGAGAGAGTAATTGTGGTTGGGGATCTTAATGTTAAAGTGGGTAAAAATGTTGTGGAGGGAGTAGTAGGTAAATTTGGGGTGCCAGGGGTAAATGTAAATGGGGAACTATTAATTGAGCTATGTGTAGAAAGAGGTTTGGTAATAAGTAATACATATTTTCTGAAAAAGAGGATAAATAAATATACAAGGTATGATATAGCACGTAAGGAAAGTAGTTTGTTGGATTATGTATTGGTGGATAAAAGGTTGATGGGTAGGCTTCAGGATGTACATGTTTATAGAGGGGCAACTGATATATCAGATCATTATTTGGTTGTAGCTACAGTTAGAGTAAAAGGTAGATGGGACAAAAAGAAAATGGCAACATAAAGTAAGAGAGAGGTAAAAGTGTATAAACTAAGGGAGGAGGAAGTTAGGGTGAGATATAAGCAACTATTGGCAGAAAGGTGGGCTAGTGCAAGTATGAGTAGTGGGGAGGTTGAAGAGAGTTGGGATAGTTTTAAAAATGCAGTATTAGAATGTGGGGCAGAAGTTTGTGGCTATAGGAGGGTGGGTGCAGGAGGAAAGAGGAGTGAGTGGTGGAATGAAGAAGTAAAGGGTGTGATAAAAGAGAAAAAAGGGAGCTTATGAGAGGTTTTACAAAACAGAAGTGTTAATAGAAGAGCAGAGTATATGGAGAGTAAAAGAAAGGTGAAGAGAGTGGTGAGAGAGTGCAAAAGAGGAGCGGATGAAAGAATGGGAGAGGCTCTGTCAAGAAATTTTGCTGAAAACAAGAAAAAAATTTGGAGTGAGATAAACAAGGTAAGAAAGCCTAGGGAACGAATGGATTTGTCAGTTAAAAAAAGAGTAGGGGAGTTAGTAGATGGGGAGCTGGAGGTATTGGGTAGATAACGGGAATATTTTGAGGAACTTTTAAATGTCGATGAAAAAAGGGAGGCGGTAATTTCATGTACTGGCCAGGGAGGTACAACATCGTTTAGGAGTGAAGATGAGAAGGATGTGAGTGTGGGGGAGGTGCGTGAGGCATTACGTAGAATGAAAGGGGGTAAAACAGCTGGAATTGACGGGATCATGACAGAAATGTTAAAAGCAGGGGAGGATATAGTGCTGGAGTGGTTGGTATTTTTGTTTAATAAATGTATGAAAGAGGGGAAGGTACCTAGGGATTGGCAGAGAGCATGTATAGTTCCTTTATATAAAGGGAAGGGGGATAAAAGAGAGTGTAAAAATTATAGGGGAATAAGTTTACTGAGTATACCAGGTAAAGTGTATGGCAGGGTTATTATTGAAAGAATTAGAGGTAAGACAGAGAGTAGGATTGCAGATGAGCAAGGAGGCTTTAGAGTAGGTAGGGGATGTGTAGATCAAGTGTTTACAGTGAAGCATATATGTGAACAGTATTTAGATAAAGGTAGAGAAGTTTTTATTGCATTTATGGATTTAGAAAAGGCATATGATAGAGTGGATAGGGGAGCAATGTGGCAAATGTTGCAAGTGTATGGAATAGGTAGTAAGTTACTAAAGGCTGTAAAGAGTTTTTATGAGGATAGTGAGGCTCAGGTTAGGGTGTGTAGGAGAGAGGGAGATTACTTCCCGGTAAAAGTAGGTCTTAGACAGGGATGTGTAATGTCACCATGGTTGTTTAATATATTTATAGATGGGGTTGTAAAAGAAGTAAATGCTAGGGTGTTGGGGATAGGGGTGGGATTAAATTATAGAGAATTAAATGCAAAATGGGAGTTGACACAGTTACTTTTTGCTGATGATACTGTGCTTATGGGAGATTCTAAAGAAAAGTTGCAAAGGTTAGTGGACGAGTTTGGGAGAGTGTGTAAAGGTAGAAAGTTAAAAGTGAACATAGATAAGAGTAAGGTGATGAGGGTATCAAACGATTTAAATAAAGAAAAATTGGATATCACATTGGAGAGAGTGGTTATGGAAGAAGTAAATGTTTTCAGATATTTGGGAGTTGACGTGTCAGCGGATGGGTTTATGAAGGATGAGGTTAACCATAGAATTGATGAAGGAATAAAGGTGAGTGGTGTGTTGAGGTATCTGTGGAGACAAAAAACGTTATCCATGGAGGCAAAGAAGGGAATGTACGAAAGTATAGTGGTACCAACACTCTTATATGGATGTGAAGCATGGGTTGAAAATGCTGCAGCGAGGAGGAGGCTGGAGGCAGTGGAGATGTCCTGTCTAAGGGCAATGTGTGGTGTAAATATTATGCAGAAAATTCGGAATGTGGAAATTAGGAGAAGGTGTGGAGTTACTAGAAGTATTTGTCAGAGGGCTGAAGAGGGGTTGTTGAGGTGGTTTGGTCATTTAGAGAGAATGGATCAAAGTAGAATGACTTGGAGAGCGTATAAATCTGTAGGAGAAGGAAGGCGGTGTAGGGGTCATCCTAGAAAAGGTTGGAGGGAAGGGGTAAAGGAGGTTTTGTGGGCGAGGGGCTTGGACTTCCAGCAAGCATGTGTGAGCGTGTTAGATAGGAGTGAATGGAGACGAATGGTTTTTGGGACATGACGATCTGTTGGAGCGTGAGCAGGGTAACATTTTGTGAAGGGATTCAGGGAAACCAGTTAATTGATTTAGTTGGACTTGAGTCCTGGAAATGGGAAGTACAATGCCTGCACTTTAAAGGAGGGGTCTGGGAGGGACAATTCTCAGCTGTCGTATCTAAGCGCCTCTGCAAAGACAGTGATTATGTATGAGTGTGGTGAAAGTGTTGAATGATGATGAAAGTATTTTCTTTTTGGGGATTTTCTTTCATTTTGGGTCACCCTGCCTCGGTGGGAGACGGCCGACTTGTTGAAAAAAAAATGTTTTTAAAACTAATAGAATGTCTTTTTCCATGATTACTTGTCTAATTTTAATAAAGTAACAATTTATTAAAAATTTATTAAAAATTCACATTTTTTATTGTCATTAATTTGTATTTTATTCAAAATCCTTACGTGATAGAGCAAAATGGTTTAGATATTTACAATCAGCAGCCCAAGAATATGTAAGGTCGCAACCATGAATAAAATAAAAATTAAAAACATTCCAAATGCAGACCAGTGTTATTTATGGAGTCACTTCTTGTAATCTCTCTCTCTCTCTCTATATTATATATATATATATATATATATATATATATATATATATATATATATATTATATAATATCACTAGCCGAGGTTCGAACCGTGTTGTTTTGCCTGCCTCATGGTAAGCGAAAATCACACGACACTAACCCACAGGGTTAGAGCGTCGTTTGATTTTCGCTCACCATGAGGAGGGCCAAAATAACATGGGTTCGAGCCCTCGGCTAGTCGCAGTGTTGTTATTGATTAAAATACCACTCGTTCGTGGTTACAATACTGTATAAATATATATATATATATATATATATATATATATATATATATATATATATATATATATATATATATATATATATGTCGTGCCGATTAGGTAAAACTTGCGATTTTGGCTTAAATAGCAACGCTCTTCTTGCCATATAAGACAAGCGAAAAGTTGTGTATGCAATAATTTCGCAAAAATCATTCTGAACCTAAAGAAAAAATATATATTTGATTGTGTTTGTTTATTATTAAATTAATGTTAGCGTATCTAAAATATATTTAGTTGGGTTAAGCTAAATTAAATTGCGCTTGTTATAATAAGGTTAGGTAGGTTTTCAAAGTTTCTCTTGGTACAAAATTATAAATTTTTACATTAACATAAATGAAAAAAATATAGCTTTAAACGTATAAGAGAAATTTTAGAAAGGACTTAATTTTAAATGAGTTCTTGCTAATTGACCAGTTTTACCTAATCGGCACGACATATATATATATATATATATATATATATATATATATATATATATATATATATATATATATATATATATATATATATATATATATATAATGTCTCTAAGCAGGTATATCCTCTAGGCAGATTTATTCCTGAAGCAGGTATATCTTTAAGCAGGTATAGTCTATAAGCAGGTATATTCTATAAGCAGGTATATTTTTATCAAAACACCAAGGGGACTGGTTCTTGTTTTGCCACTTTGTTTTGCTTAATAGATTATTTTGGGGTAAATTAAAACATCATCAATACCGAGGGCCTGCCTAGTATGGGCCAACAGGCCTTCTGCAGTGTTCCTCCTTTCTTATGTTCTTATTAATCGATTACCAGAAATTCAGCCTTCCCCTTTACATAGTTATTGGGAACTCAACAAAAGCAACTATTGAATGGGGTAAACTAATGCATAGTGATTGTCTCTTGATCCAAAGAACTAGAGATATCTACCTCCTCACAGGATGATGCCTCAACACCTCAAATTTTCTAGGCTCTAAATGCCCCCCCCCATTAAAGTCGTCATTAATAAAGGGAATCTCTTTGTGCTGCTTTACGGCAGCCACGGTTATTACTCACTCGATCAACTTCTCATCAATTTCGGGGTTTAGAACTTCACATGGATAATAATAATAATAATAATAATAATAATAATAATAATTTAATTTCGGACATTTTACTGTCCTATTTTATTTTACACATTCCAATTAAATCTTGAAGGACAATTCTTTCTACCAAAACCTATCAAAAGTTAGAAGTCAAAAAACCATCGCTGGAACAACTGACAACTAGCTGGAACAAATGACAACTAGCTGGAACAACTGACAACTAGCTGGAACAACTGACAACTAGCTGGAACAACTGACAACTAGCTGGAACAACTGACCTAGCTGGAACAACTGACAACTAGCTGGAACAACTGACAACTATCCCACAAATTGAAAAGGGAATTAGACGACATTTTTGCTGCGCCAAAATAACGGTCCAGAATGGATCAACAAGCCGTCTAGTATAAATTTCCATCTTGTGGGTGAATAGTTCACAAGCCTAACAACGCGGAAAGAGGAATTGCATGGTTGTAGGACTCACAGTGGCGGCCGGCCTGGGTGTTGACGAAGTCACCGAAAGAGAGCTGGGCACGGTGGGTGAGGATGTATCTGAAGGTGGTGGTGTTGATGCTTTGCCTCGCCTGCTGCAACATCAGCTGCTCCAAGTCTACATTAACCAGACGATCACTGAACATCTGCCACAGAGAAACCACTTTATCAGACTAGGTTAGTTTTGTTACCAGCGTGATCTGAGAAAGGTATCCCCTGTACCCCGTGACCCCTCGTAATAAATCGCATCTTAGTATAATAACTCATACAGCATAATAATGCAATGCACATTATACACTTGTTAAATACCTATAGAACACACTTATCAAAAACGAATTTGCAAGAATTTAAAAAAAAAATCATGGGAGCAGTTACCCGAGAGCAGTTGCTCAGCTCATTAATTAAAATTATTTGGATGGTTAAGTCGCCTTGCTGGCGTAATTTTGACATTTATAGCTACTCTTAAAGGCTCATTCTACGCTTGAGGTGCTACATGAGATTCTCACTATTTTGTCGCCTGTTTGGAGCCACTCCAGGTGCTCAGGCCTATCCAAATCCCTACAAATTCTCGAGAAAGTCATCTGTACTCATCGGCTGGTAGGCCCCTCAGTTCCAAAGTTTAGGTCACCTCAGAAACTTTCAGTCAGCATATATTCCATTCAGCATATATTCCTAATTCAAAACGAAGACCAAACCTACCATTGTGGTCCAGTCTCTCATGACACTATCCTTCCCTCTCCAGAAGTCACTTTCCCGAGCCTCTCCTGGAACTGAAGAATCCTCGCTTGTGAATTCTTAATCACTCACAAATCGACATTTCCACCTTATTTTCGGTCTCAGTATTGATAACAACTACTCTTGAGTCGTCCTCTTAGTTGAAGGAAACGTATTTAAAAAGCCAGCATCATACAATAAATACACCATAAAAATAAATACAATATTACACGTTGCCGACTTTGCCTATAAAATAACAAAAAACTAAGATCAGTTTTACCTCAAAAAATGAACGTGGAAGAAAACCCGAAAAAAGTTTTGAAATCGGCGTCAGAAAATCAATATAATACACCAAAAATTATCTCTGGTGAAAATTCTTTGTTTACCAGAGTAATTATAAAACATTACACTTAACAAAGACTGCAGCAGTGTTATCTACCTTGTAGAAGTGTCACCTACCTTGTAGAAGTGTCACCTACCTTGTAGAAGTGTCACCTACCTTGTAGAAGTGTCACCTACCTTGCAGAAGTGTCACCTACCTTGTAGAAGTGTCACCTACCTTGTAGAAGTGTCACCTACCTTGTAGAAGTGTTACCTACCTTGCAGAAGTGTCAACTACCTTGCAGAAGTGTCAACTACCTTGCAGAAGTGTCACCTACTTTGCAGAAGTATCAACTACCTTGCAGAAGTGTCACCTACCTTGTAGAAGTGTCAACTACATTGCAGATGTGTCACCTACCTTGTAGAAGTGTCAACTACTTTGAGAAGTGTCACCTACCTTGTAGAAGTGTCACCTACCTTGTAGAAGTGTCACCTACCTTGTAGAAGTGTCACCTACCTTGTAGAAGTGTCACCTACCTTGCAGAAGTGTCACCTACCTTGTAGAAGTGTCACCTACCTTGTAGAAGTGTCACCTACCTTGCAGAAGTGTCACCTACCTTGTAGAAGTGTCACCTACCTTGTAGAAGTGTCACCTACCTTGTAGAAGTGTCACCTACCTTGCAGAAGTGTCAACTACCTTGCAGAAGTGTCAACTACCTTGCAGAAGTGTCAACTACCTTGCAGAAGTGTCACCTACTTTGCAGAAGTATCAACTACCTTTCAGAAGTGTCACCTACCTTGTAGAAGTGTCAACTACATTGCAGATGTGTCACCTACCTTGTAGAAGTGTCAACTACTTTGTAGAAGTGTCACTAACCTAGTGGAAGTGTCACCTACCTTGAAGCAGTGTCACCTACCTTGTAGAAGTCCCATCTACCTTGTTGAAGTGTCACTTACCTTGTAGAAGTGTCATCTATCTTGTAGAAGTGTCACCTACCTTGTAGAAGTGTCACTAACCTAGTGGAAGTGTCACCTACCTTGAAGCAGTGTCACCTACCTTGTAGAAGTCCTATCTACCTTGTTGAAGTGTCACTTACCTTGTAGAAGTGTCATCTATCTTGTAGAAGTGTCACCTACCTTGAAGAAGTGTCATCTACTTTGCGGATGAGTCATCTATCTTGCAGCAGTGTCACCTACCTTGCCGCCGTGTCACCTACCTTGTGGAAGTGTCGTCTACCTTGTAGCAGTGTCACCTACCTTGTAGTTTTATATACTTTGCAGAAGTGTCATTTACCTTGCAGCAGTGTCACCTACCTTGTCGAAGTGTCATCTACCTTGTCGAAGTGTCATCTACCTTGTCGAAGTGTCATCTACCTTGTAGCAGTGTCACCTACCCTGTAGAAGTGCCACCTTCCTTGTTGGTGGCACTTCTACAAGGTAGGAGACACTGCTATAAGATAGAAGTGTCCCTACATTGCAGCAGTGTCACCTACCTTGTAGAGGTGTCATCTACCTTTTAGAAGTGTCAGCTACCTTGCAGCAGTGTCACCTAACGTAGTAGCTGTGTTACCTACCTTGTAAAAGTGTCAGCTACCTTGTATAGTGTCACCTACCTTGTAGCAGTCCCACCTACCTTGTTGAAGTGTCACTTACCTTGTACAAGTGTCAACTACCTTGTAGAAGTGTCAACTACCTTGTAGAAGTGTCAACTACCTTGTAGAAGTGTCAAATGCCTTGTAGAAGTGTCATCTACCTTGTAGAAGTGTCACCTACCTTGTAGAAGTGTCACCAACATAGTGAAAGTGTCACCTACCTTGCAGCAGTGTCACCTACCTTGTAGAAGTGTCACCTACCTTGTATAGTGTCACCTACCTTGTAGCAGTCTCACCTACCTAACTTGCAACAGTCTCACCTACGTTGCATCAGTGTCACCCACCTGAGTCAGTTGCTCACTCTGAGCTAGAGGGTCAAGTTTTCCCTGGCCTACGTAGTAGTGGTACACCTTTAGTGCCAGCCCAGCAGGGTCGTCACTCTCTGTGTGACACTGAAGGCTCAGCGGACCAATTGTTTGGAAGTTAGACTCCAAGGCTGAGACAAGATCCTCATTGGTTAACATAGCTGGAGGACGAAGAAAACAGAAATATAGCTTACCATAATTGTTAGTTGATTCCTATACAGACGAAGCCTATCAAAATACACAGAGAATATCGCGTTATGCTAACTCGCTAATATCTGTGATGAATATTGTTATATATATTGTTGAAATATTCCATTTAAGAAATTGAATACAAAATGGATTTTTTTATCCTGTATATCAAGCTCTTCCTTTATTTCAAACCCGATTACCTCCCATTACTAAGGTTCTACATGATGTTGTAACAACAATGCAACAATAGTAAAATAAAAATTATTATACATAATAATATTATTATTACAGGTATAATGTCATTAATAGGAATAATACTAATTAGTAGTATAAGAATAAGAAGAATGAAGAAGAAGACTGAAGGATATGATATGGAGCTCAATGAAAGAGGTGTGCTAGACTGTTTTAGTAGATAAAAGGATGATTGGTAGAGTCCTGGATGTTTCAAGTTTCCAGAGAGACGAGAGTTACGTTAGATTGAAGCTACAGTGGCAGATGGAGTACTATGATAATGTCATAAGTGGCTAAGAAGGAAATGAAGGAGACAGTTATGAGGAGGAGATAAGCAACTATCGAGAGAGAGAGTGGGTTAGAAAGTTTACAGATAATGATAGAGTCAAAGTGGTAAAAGATTTAAAAACGCATTAAAAAAATAATAAAGCTTTTTAAATAATTAATAAATTTATTAAATAAGTATATTAGTAAATAAGTAAGGAATTAAGTAAGCTTTATTTAAGCTTTTGGTGAATAACATACAAGTTTTATAATTGTTGTAGAGACATATAGATGTTATAGAACATAAATGTACATTATTTTGATTTAACCTCGGATGACTAAATATAGTCAAACTGACTTATTTCTGAACATTTCATCCAATTCAGAAACTGAAGTGGTTGTTTTACGCCAACTTTGATGCACTGATCATGACTCAAAACTTTAGTATCACGTAAGTTTTTTAAAAATCTTATAATAAATATTTTGGCTATTTAAGGTTGAATAACCACATGATATATGTTACCTAACAAACATACTAGGTATTATATTCTGCATAGAAATTAAGTGAGCAATGAAAAAACTAATCTTTATTAAACGTAAATTAACTAGTACGGGTTATATAGTGCCTGTGGAATGGGAGGAATTTATATTCGATCCAAGCAAAGGAGGACAAGTCAAATTCCTTGGATCAAGAGCCCCTCAACATCAAATCACCTTCCTTCAGGAAGCCATATTGAGATTAAGTGCGGCAAAAAGACATTCGATAAACAATACAAATTTCTTCTAAGTCGAATAAGAGAATGTTGATACTTTGAAGCTGATCAGAAGAGGCCTTTCAAAGTTATCTCATGGAAATCAATTTCTGAAATGGTCTATATATAACAGAAGAGAGATCTGCGCTTATCAATTGTTCCACACTCGCTCAGCAACACTAACCAGAACTGAAAATTTAAGTCGATCAGATAAGGTATTCTGAATTTATAAAAGAAAGCCTTGGAGAAAGTTAGTGGAAGACGAGAACTATACCTAACAATTTGCCACCTCTGACACAATGATTTTAAGTGATCTCTAAATTCATGAAAATTAAAAGTATATTAAAAAGCGATTTTTCAATATTACTCATTTTCTTTGTGTGGTTTAATTTCATTTTAAATCCAATACAATAATTTAAATTGATTAAAAGTTCTAGAAAACTAGCAAACTGGCACGGACACATCATACTTTCAATTATGATACAAGAATCATTTTCTAGTTATTACTTGGAAACCAGTTTATTTAATTAAATGTGAAAGTCACACTTTCTGTAATAAAAGTACATCAACAATGAAAGTTTGAAGCCTATTAGAAATGG
The DNA here is from genome assembly GCA_009830355.1 of Cherax destructor. Lineage (NCBI taxonomy): Eukaryota > Metazoa > Arthropoda > Malacostraca > Decapoda > Parastacidae > Cherax > Cherax destructor. The sequence goes on along the minus strand of WNWK01006632.1, from coordinate 56,068 downwards.
CATTCTCCAGTAAGTGCTCTAAATCCAATGATTCCGAGCCTTTTTAACAGTTTCCATAAAATTTTATATTAGCTTCTAAACAACCTAAACTTGTAGACATATAAGGTGTCTTCCTTCTTATGGAATACATCAGCATTAATATTTTGAAGCTGATGAGAAGACATTCTTTAGATAATGAAAAGAAATCAATATAACTATTTATTTCCTAAAACTGACAACTTGGGAATTATGCAGCCCAGTGCCAACTGAACCTTGCTGACATGATAACGTACCAGAGGTGAAAATATTAATCCGAATAAAAAATTCACTATTTTACTCCAATAATTGGTAGATAGGCCCGTGCACATCTTAATTTAACCTCTCCACTGTCACTGAATGAGGCACCTTATTTGTATGTAGCTGCGCCCCCGAGTTATCGGTGCCATTCCAGGATGCTGGAACTTGCCTATGTCCATTGGAACTTGCCTATGTCCATTGTTCCTAGAATCTTGCGTTAGTTACCACACATAATTGTAGAAAATATGAAACCGATTGAATGTGGCCTTCTCTTGTTATGAGCGTAATAAAAATTAAAAGCTCTCCCTTCTGGGATACCTAACGAAAGGTAAGGATGTTGCAGTTAGGAGAGGCATTTGAAATGTGATGTCTGCGTCCTTTTGACAAGATCACTACTGTATGAATGAATGGTCAGTATCTCGGTGGTAGACAGCCAGTGTATTTAATACTACTACTTTTGGCACTTCTTCTGCTACTACTACTACTACTATTACTACTACTATTACTTCTGCTTCTACTACTACTGCTACTACTACTACTATTACTACTACAATTACTTCTACTACTAATACTATTACTACTGTTATTACTTCTACTACTACTACTACTACTAATAATAATAATAATAATAATAATAATAAACAATAATAATAATAATAATAAAACTGATAATTAAGACACATAGGTTGTAAAACCGACCCTGAGTAAACATAGCTCCTTCATGGGTGACAGCCCCGGCCAAGAGGTCAACCTTGGTGTAGCGACCCTCCCTCAGCAGAAGACCTGGCTCATCTGGCACAAAGTCTCCGTCCACTCGTGGGCTAAGTGTCATGGGCAATATGAACCACTTCTGTCAGTAGGAAGGGAAACATTAATGCATTAACTTGAGAAGTGAAAATGACTTACATATGGAAACTGGTAACTGTGACACCACAAGACAGCATGTAGATCATACTTGAGTAACAGTTAATGGAAACCTAGATGAATAACCCATTAAAGTCATACATTATTTTCGTTAACCTAAATTATTATTGTAATCAAAACTAAGCGCTAAACCACCTGAGTCACACAGCGCTGTCATAAACAAGTTACTTGAAAACACAGAAGAATGACGAGCAGGATGCAAATTAAGACCAGTGAAGAAAATTTTAGAACTGTTTAGAAATTATACAAGAAACACTCATTGTTATATTAACTATATTTGCAATAGGCAAATTTCGACAAGATTAAAAAGAAAAAGGGACCGAGACATCAATAGACTACTCCAACGTTCACAGCTTTTATCTGGACTCAGCCCATAAACAAGACGAACATTTTCCTAGGGCCTTCTTCTCCTCATTGGTCAGAGACGAAGAGAAGCTGAAAGACTCAACTCAAACATTAAAACCGAGATACAAGGAAACAAACATTGCAAACAACAGGGAGTATACATAGCATATTTCTCCTCATATAGAGCTGAGTGGATCTGTAACAGAAAGCTGTTTCTCAATGGCTACAAGAATGACGTAGACTGCCCAAAAACTTTCTCAGGAGATTCTTGTATCTTTGGTCACACTCAACTTTTATTTTCCTATATGAAAATCAAATATTTAAAGCAAATTTAGGAAATATATTTGTGTAATTAACTTCTTTAAATATAGTTCTCAATGAGGTATATTATATAAATATAACAACTTACAATGAAATCTTGTGCAAGGGCTGCGAGGGCGGGGGCGTCGGCGGCCTGCAGGCACTTTAGGAGGGCTTCACTTCCCTCTAGAGTAGGACAGCCGAGGATCTCAGCTACATACATGGCCTGTGCTCTATGTGTCCTGGTCAGCGCCCATGGGCTCAACGCTGACCCAGAATGCATGATGGCGCGGGCGAACAGTCCTGTGCAAAATTTTGAACTGTTTCTCATGGTGGAGATGTTTCTTAAGAGCTGAGACCACTTACATACAGTGTTTTCATTATAATTTGATTTGATAAAATGATTCATTTACTTTTGCTCACCACTGGATTTAGGCGACAAAATATGGTAGTGGACGGAAGCTGCCCCAGCGCTCTGGCCCATAATAGTGACTTTGCTCTTGTCTCCACCGAAGTTGTGAATGTTCTTCTGCACCCACTGGAGAGCCAGAGTTTGGTCCTTCAGCCCGAAGTTGCCGGGGATCACCGAGTCTTCGGTCGACAGGAAACCTGGAAAAAATCAAAATATCACATGATCGTAAGGGAAAATAATATAAGACTGCCAGAAAAAAGCTTCTACTGGACATAGAATATGTTATATTATGCAAATATAATCATTTAATAATATAACATACCATTCTGACCTGTTTTAGGAACCAATCAAGTTTGACTTATTATAGTAGCATGAGCCTGGGTAGTGTTGATTAGTCACCTTTTAAGGGTTTAGAGAAATTCCCATGATGTTCAACATTTTAAAAGGCTAATTGTATGTATATAATTATTAAGTCTATAATGTTAGTCCTTCAAAGCAAGACAGATACGAAAGTACAGTGGAGTAGCATGTGCTTCACGATTAACGGACGGAGGGTCGAGCTTCTTCCACTCTTTGTCCTGAATGACGCAAACAGATTTACCACGTCTCAGAATATATTATTGTCATCAAGTTCAAAATCGAGACTACAAGGATATAGAGCACACAATGCCACACATGGTTGCATATATTGCTAGTATTGAGTGCATGGTTACGAACAGCGTAGAAAGGACATCTACCTTATGGCATTAAATGCAGCACAACATCACGGCTGACTGCTTCATATTGCAAAAGTATATAGCCAAGTACTTACCTAGAGTACCAAGCCGGTACTGGAGAACTACGAGTACTATGTCATGGTTAAGAAGGACGTGAGGCAGGTATTCCCCAGCTCCCCCAGAGACGTATCCACCTCCGTGAATATACACTATTACTGGGAGTTCTGCTGCATCCTGAGGGTGTGGATCACCTTGACTTTAATGCTGTACACAAGCACGTATATTTATTGAAACATTATTTATATACAATGAAGATTTGAAATCATAATGTCTTCAATACAGAAAACATTTATGCAGGTGAGTGATTAATCAGGTTCAAGTTTTTTTTCCTGGAAGTTCCAATATTGATAATTCATTTAAACTTAAGCATATAATAGGTTCTAGTAACAGCTAAATTATGGTTAGCCTCCGTTAATTTTTTCTGCTTTGTATTTCACCTTCAGTACAATAAAAGACTTAATTCTATAAGAAATCAAAACATTCTGCATACCTTCTATCAGGGCTAAAAAAACTGAGCCCTTCAAAATTATAACTTCATTTCTTCCACCGTCTACAAAATTCCTGCTGTGCATTGGCTGAAGAACCCACAACGACTCATCACCCAGGAGTTGCATCTGAGTTTTCATAATTACAGAAACAAACAAATAAAGAAAGTGCCTAATAGTGGTTAGTTTATCAAACAAATCAATCAACCTCTCTACCACAGGAAGAGCCTCCTACCTTAGGGGTGAAAACATTAAGGTAGAGACAGTCCTCGCTGCCGGTGAGGTCCCGAGGAGGCACCTTTACCCCGGCCACAGTGTCTACAAAGGGAACCTGCAGACACATCTCTGGCAGGACTGAACCGTCCAGTACATCTTCCCAAGGCTTTGCAGCTACAGGGTCCTGCAGGGCAAAAATCTACTTATAAAGTATTTTTCAGAGTTTCTGGAATTATTTTATTTATATTCGTGGAGAAGCTCTAAGCCCATAAGGGTTATACAGTGCCATGGGTATAGGAATTAATTTGTTTGTAGGTTTCTTGGTTGAAGAGTCGATCACGAACATCAAGGTGCCCTCTTCCAAACGAGTTTCCTACTGAAAAATCATGAAAATATCTAGAAATAAATTTCTTGTTTTCATGTCGTGGCTAGGCGTAATGAACACAGTATTATCTAACCACTAAAAATAACGATTTTATTAATTTAATTTAAGATAACTATAATATGCACAAATTAGTTTAAGCTAGGTTTGATCCTATTTCATTGTGATAACATTCATTTTAGTAGTAATCTCAAAAGAAGCACTTGGCTTGTATACTTCAGAGTTCATTCACACTTTACCTTGAGTCTCAGAGAACCCAAGGGCGGCATGGCAAAAGGAATGCTGTAGTAGGAGTAGAAGACTTTGTTCTTGGTTGATTTCTCCAGCACCCCAGATATCCTCCCCTCCAGTGTGGCTACCACAGGGGCCTCGTCTCCCAACACTACAACTGTCATGAACACTGATAATGCCACTGCTACTTGAAATTTCATCCTGGAAATTATGAACTGTATGTATTTTGGTTACTTTTATTAAGAAACTTTAAAAATAAAAAAAAAAACGTGATACCCTGAAAAATACAAATTACAGTGCCATAGCTGGAACAATTTACTAGCTTATGCAAAAGAAAACTACGACGCTTCGTTTTCAGTCATTTATCACTGAAGTTATTTATCTTTCACAAGTCAAAATAAACCTGTGTATATTTAAGACAAATTATTGTACATTATTATTATTATTACTGTTGTTGTTGTTGCTGCAAATAATAATGTAGTGAGACTGGTAGCGTGAGTTAATAATAGTCATAGAGGCGAGTGTTACGTTTATTAAAGGAATGGGTACACAAGAAAATAAAAAGAAATTAAGAAAATTAAGAAAAGAAATTAAGAGAAAGTGCAAAGGTTTGTGACAAGGTTAGTTCCAGAGCTAAGGAAAATGTCCTACGAAGGAAGGTTAAGGGAAATCGGCCTGGCAACACTGGAGGACAGGAGGATTAGGGGAGATATGATAACGACATACAAAATACTGCGTGGAATAGACAAGGTGGATAGAGACAGGATGTTCCAGAGAGGACACAGAAACAAGGGGTCAAAGTTGGAAGTTGAAGACTCAGATGAGTCAAAGGGAAGTTAGGAAGTATTTATTCAGCCATAGAGTAGCCAGGAAGTGGAATAGTCTAGCAAGCGATGCAGTGGAGGCAGGAACCATACATAGCTTTAGGACGAGGTATGATAAAGCTCATGGAGCAGGGAGAGAGGGGACCCAGTATCGATCCAAATCTTTCAAATTTTCAACACTTGCATAATGCAACGAGGGATAAATTCTTGGGACAACTGACGTTTACATGTTCTGTGAGCGAAGTTATTGAACCATTCCCAGCATACCCGGAATAGATAAGATAAGATAAGATTTTTCGGATTTTTAACCCTGGAAGGTTAGCCACCCAGGATAACCTAAGAAAGTCAGTGCGTCATCGAAGACTGTCTGTCTTATTTCCATTGGGGTCCTTAAGCTTGTCCCCCAGGATGCGACCCACATCAGTCGACCACACCCAGGTACCTATTTGCTGCTAGGTGAACCTGACAACAGGTGTAAAGAAACACGTCGAAATATTTCCACCCGCCGGGAATCGAACACGGGCCCTCCGTGTGTGAAGCGAGAGCTCTAGTCACCAGACTACCGGGCCACCTGATAGCTTGAATGACTTCCCAAACCCTCAGTGGCATGGTTACCAAACCCAGTACCATTTCTGCAGAACCTGACACAGGTAAAGAACACGTCGAAATATTTCCACCGCCGGAATCAACGGCCCTCCGTGTGAAGGAGCTCTAGTCACAGACTACCGGGCCACTGATAGCAATGACTTCCAAACCCTCAGTGGCATGGTTACAAACCCTCAGTGGCATAGTTACAAACCCTCAGTGGCATGGTTTCAAACCCTCAGTGGCATGGTTCCAAACCCTCAGTGGCATGGTTCCAAACCCTCAGTGGCATGGTTCCAAACCCTCAGTGGCATGGTTCCAAACCCTCAGTGGCATGGTTTCAAACCCTCAGTGGCATGGTTCCAAACCCTCAGTGGCATGGTTCCAAACCCTCAGTGGCATGGTTCCAAACCTCAGTGGCATGGTTCCAAACCCTCAGTGGCATGGTTTCAAACCCTCAGTGGCATGGTTTCAAACCCTCAGTGGCATGGTTCCAAACCCTCAGTGGCATGGTTCCAAACCCTCAGTGGCATGGTTCCAAACCCTCAGTGGCATGGTTTCAAACCCTCAGTGGCATGGTTTCAAACCCTCAGTGGCATGGTTCCAAACCCTCAGTGGCATGGTTCCAAACCCTCAGTGGCATGGTTTCAAACCTCAGTGGCATGGTTCCAAACCCTCAGTGGCATGGTTTCAAACCCTCAGTGGCATGGTTCCAAACCCTCAGTGGCATGGTTCCAAACCTCAGTGGCATGGTTCAACTCAGTGGCATGGTTTCAAACCTCAGTGGCATGGTTCAAACCCTCAGTGGCATGGTTCAAACCTCAGTGGCATGGTTCCAAACCCTCAGTGGCATGGTTTCAAATCCTCAGTGGCATGGTTTCAAACCCTCAGTGGCATGGTTCCAAACCTTCAGTGGCATGGTTCAAACCCTCAGTGGCATGGTTTCAAACCCTCAGTGGCATGGTTCCAACCTCAGTGGCATGGTTCCAAACCTCAGTGGCATGGTTCCAAACCTCAGTGGCATGGTTCCAAACCCTCAGTGGCATGGTTTCAAACCCTCAGTGGCATGGTTTCAAACTCAGTGGCATGGTTCCAAACCTCAGTGGCATGGTTCCAAACCTCAGTGGCATGGTTTCAAACCCTCAGTGGCATGGTTCCAAACCCTCAGTGGCATGGTTTCAAACCCTCAGTGGCATGGTTCCAAACCCTCAGTGGCATGGTTCCAAACCCTCAGTGGCATGGTTCCAAACCCTCAGTGGCATGGTTCCAAACCCTCAGTGGCATGGTTTCAAACCCTCAGTGGCATGGTTTCAAACCCTCAGTGGCATGGTTCCAAACCCTCAGTGGCATGGTTCCAAACCCTCAGTGGCATGGTTTCAAACCCTCAGTGGCATGGTTTCAAACCCTCAGTGGCATGGTTTCAAACCCTCAGTGGCATGGTTCCAAACCCTCAGTGGCATGGTTCCAAACCCTCAGTGGCATGGTTTCAAACCCTCAGTGGCATGGTTCCAAACCTCAGTGGCATGGTTTCAAACCTCAGTGGCATGGTTCCAAACCCTCAGTGGCATGGTTCCAAACCCTCAGTGGCATGGTTCCAAACCCTCAGTGGCATGGTTCCAAACCCTCAGTGGCATGGTTTCAAACCCTCAGTGGCATGGCTTCAAACCCTCAGTGGCATGGTTCCAAACCCTCAGTGGCATGGTTCCAAACCCTCAGTGGCATGGTTTCAAACCCTCAGTGGCATGGTTTCAAACCCTCAGTGGCATGGTTCCAAACCTTCAGTGGCATGGTTTCAAACCCTCAGTGGCATGGTTTCAAACCCTCAGTGGCATGGTTCCAAACCCTCAGTGGCATGGTTCCAAACCCTCAGTGGCATGGTTCCAAACCCTCAGTGGCATGGTTCCAAACCCTCAGTGGCATGGTTTCAAACCCTCAGTGGCATGGTTTCAAACCCTCAGTGGCATGGTTCCAAACCCTCAGTAGCATGGTTCCAAACCCTCAGTGGCATGGTTCCAAACCCTCAGTGGCATGGTTCCAAACCCTCAGTGGCATGGTTCCAAACCCTCCGTGGCATGGTTTCAAACCCTCAGTGGCATGGTTTCAAACCTCAGTGGCATGGTTTCAAACCCTCAGTGGCATGGTTCCAAACCCTCAGTAGCATGGTTCCAAACCCTCAGTGGCATGGTTCTAAACCCTCAGTGGCATGGTTCCAAACCCTCAGTGGCATGGTTTCAAACCCTCAGTGGCATGGTTTCAAACCCTCAGTGGCATGGTTCCAAACCCTCAGTGGCATGGTTCCAAACCCTCAGTGGCATGGTTCCAAACCCTCAGTGGCATGGTTCCAAACCCTCAGTGGCATGGTTCCAAACCCTCAGTGGCATGGTTCCAAACCCTCAGTGGCATGGTTTCAAACCCTCAGTGGCATGGTTCCAAACCCTCAGTGGCATGGTTTCAAACCCTCAGTGGCATGGTTCCAAACCTCAGTGGCATGGTTTCAAACCCTCAGTGGCATGGTTTCAAACCCTCAGTGGCATGGTTTCAAACCTCAGTGGCATGGTTCCAAACCCTCAGTGGCATGGTTCCAAACCCTCAGTGGCATGGTTTCAAACCCTCAGTGGCATGGTTTCAAACCTCAGTGGCATGGTTCCAAACCCTCAGTGGCATGGTTTCAAACCCTCAGTGGCATGGTTTCAAACCCTCAGTGGCATGGTTTCAAACCCTCAGTGGCATGGTTTCAAACCCTCAGCTGTGTATGTGCAATTTTCACAATTTTGTGTGTAAAATAGTGTGAGAATTATATTCCGGTTATAATTATTATTATAATCAACTAAGTGCTAAACCCACAAGGGTCATACAGCTATATTCACGTTAAATAGTTTTCAATTTACAACTTCTGTACGGCTTCTGTATTTAATGGTAGATACATCTTAGTGGCAGAATAGTTAGTAAAAACTAAGTTTCATTTATGTGCAGGCAAGTTTGTTGATGTAGAAAAATAGTAAGACAAATAATTGGAATATTTGGAATCCAAGCTACAAGAGAATGATTCATCTGATCGACTGAAATTTTCACCAGTGGCTAACGCGACGGTCTGGAGTTTTGAGACTCTCTGACCGTGGGTTCTAACCCCACCCGTGGTATGGTTTGTTTGCAATCGTGTCATTACGATTTCGTGAGTCAGTGGTGTGGTTCTCTGAATAATATTCACACACTATTATTGGGCGAAATAAATTCCAATTTACCCACTTTATTGAAGAAACAGTGATATTCATATTTTATTCAATAATTAAAAAACGCTACTTGTGAGTGTCTTCAAAACATTATTGTCGTTGCTTTATATATGACGATGATAGCCCATGAGTTTGGTTCGAGTAGGTGAAAATTCGAAATTTTACTAAATAGTTCAAAAACTTGGAATCGTTGGTTTTAGATCAATTACGGAAGAAAGTCTTTTCTGATCGGCCTCAAACTTTTACCATTGGTGTGATATATTAAAGCACATCTTGTCACTCACTTAAAGCTGCGTAAATTTCACCTTAATAGTATTATTAAGCAAATTTTTTTGTCATGCAATAAGTAAAGATTGCCTCTTATCAGTTTCAAACTCTGATTGTTGATGTACCTTAATAGGAAGTATTTTTTATTTAATTTTGGGCTGTGTGGATGCCAATTGATTACAGTGGTCTCTCGGTTTTCGCCGAAAATTCGTTCCAGAATGCTGCTCAAGTGCCATTACCGAAGGAATTTACTTCCTTAAGAAATAATGTCACGTAGGTTAGTCTATTTCAGACCCCCAAAAATACACTTGCAACAGCACTTACGAAAATACACTTACATAAATGTATGTTCGAGTTTGGAGATGCACGAAAACCGAGGGTCCACTGTATTTGCCAATTCTATCAAATTTGAGTTTTTCTAAATCAAATTCAAACTGCTTTTCTTACATGGCTGTACAAATTTTAAATAGCATACATATGGAAGAAGACAACTGGAAACAAATAAAATGAGTGGTTTTATGGTATTGTAAATTTATTAAATTTAAAGGCGGAAGATTTTTTTTTATTTCCTATAACATTTTTAGCGGTGTCTCAAAGTTTCGTTTTGTACTGAAGAATGTTTTATTCAGTTATGTTCAAATTTCATTATAAGTGTAATGTATTTTAGGCAAGATTCATGGGACTATTTGCATGCATGGGTGTCCAATGTACGATGCTACATAGGTCATTCCTAAACTCTCAAGAGACGTACAGTACTGCAGGGCAGGATGTCCTAAAGATGAAATATGGGAAGATCAGAGACCAGTGAAGGTTAGGAGTATGAAAGTGAGTTAATAAGTGTAGTGCGCTAGGGCTGTGACAATGTCGAAGTTTGAATGCTGGCTGAAAAATAGAACAGTCTATTAAGAGATGATGAACTTACAATGAAGCTTGGCAATTTTCACAGAGTGGTGCTGAATGTTTCTCCGTGAGATACCACGAGTAAGACGTGCGTGTCCGATACGTAGGCAAGAGAGTGTAGTCTCCCAAACACGACACCAATGATAAGATCCCCAGAAACCCAAGAATAGTTTAACAGAATACAGTTTGTGGACCAACTCATTATCTCTTATATTTAGCTATGAGAGTAAGTAGGATGTGTCCGGTTATTCCGCAGTCTCCATACTGTCAGAAACCGCGTTGTGATTGGCTGTGTCCTGCTCTGGTGCCTAGAAGGCTCATTCGGCTATTCTGATGCATGATGGGATATTTTTCAAGTATACTTGTGATTAGATTTTGCCACCGAAGTGGCTAGTTTATTGTGCACCCATATCCATCTTGTGGACGGTAGCGCAAGAGCATATGGATACACAAAAGGCTTAGGAACTAGGCCCCAAAAGTGTTACAGGTGTTCATTTGGATTTATATCTACAGTTCACTTATCTGTTACAAGCAAATTTAGGAAATTCGCTTAGTATATCTGGTATCTTATTTCCATTAATAAGATATCTTGACATGTCACATAGGTTATTATACTGTCTATCTCTATATTCCTCAATAAGTGGACATTTAAGCACATAGTGTTCAAGACAGTGACCATATGCCTGATCACATAATTTGCATTTAGTTTGATCATCATCTGTGTCTCCCTAACTGCCAGAAGTACTTGTAACCAAGACTAAGCCTGGCCACTACAACATCAGTCAGTCAGTTCACATTGCAAGTTGCTCCATAAACGTACTTATCTACGTTCATGTTATCATAGTGGGTTTAAGATCTACTCAGACTTCTAATTGCATTCCTATAACATTCATTTTCATTATTTCTCTCCTAATATTATTCCTAATGCTAGACACAAATATACCAAAGTTATATTCTACATTCTCCTTCTGGGTGCTCGTCTTGGCTAACATATCAACTTTATCATGAAGGAGTAATCCAATGTGTGACGGAATCCAAAACAATTGTACATTAATTCCTTTTTCCCGATTTTTTTAGTATCTACCTGGTTTCTCCAATGAGCATGTTGTTGGAGTAATTATGAGACAAAAGCTTTAAATGATGACAGAATCAGTAGTGATAACAGAGTCAAGCTCAGTGTCATAAGTTAGCTTTAGTGCCATTAGGATCGCAAACAATTCAGTTTGCAGTGTAGACGCCCAATTAATTTTTATGCCTAACTCAACAAATTTATTATCGTGCTTAACTAGGGAGGTGGCAACAAGAGCAGATGCAGCCCTGCCAGAAGACTCCTGTTTAGATCCATCAGTGTATATAACTTGTGATAACTTATTACTACCAGCTAGGCGAGAAATTTCTTCTTGAGCAGTTGCTTTAACAAGTGATTTAAGGAAGGGATTACTAGCAATGAGCTTCTTGGGAGGGGCTTGCAGATATGTGATATTAAATGAACACATCTTCCATGGAGGAGTGTAATGCTCTTGTTGTCTACAGTGATACAGTTCATGCAGGTTATAAAACTTAATGTAATTGCATGTTTTCAAAATCCATTTAGATCTGTATTTACTTCTAGACATTTAGTAAGATTCATAGTGACAATGTCTGGTTCATTTCTTAACATTCTAATACCAAGTACAGTGTTAATCTCAACAATCCTATCACTGATACTAGTAATACCAAGCTCCTTCCTCATATTAAGAACCTTAGTAGATTTGGGACAGCCAAGAATAATTCTGAGAGCTTCATTTTTAAAGGATCGGAGAGAACTTTATCGAGCTAATATCAACATGAGAACAGCATAATCAATTAAGGACTTAACATAGGCTATGTACATCATTCTCACGGTTCTAACATTATCACCATAACCACGAAAACACTTGGAAGTTCATTAATTTTCACAGGGGTTTGTTGTGCATAATATATATATATATATATATATATATATATATATATATATATATATATATATATATATGTCGTGCCGATTAGGTAAAACTGGTCAATTAGCAAGAACTCATCTAAAATTAGTCCTTTCTAAAATTTTCTTATACGTTTAAAGATATATTTTTTCATTTATATTAATGTAAGAATTTATAATTTTGTACCAAGAGAAACTTTGAAAACCTACCTAACCTTATTACAACAAGCGCAATTTAATTTAGCCTAACCCAACGAAATATATTTTAGATACGTTAACATTAATTTAATAATAAACAAACATAATGAAATATATTTTTTCTTTAGGTTCAGAATGATTTTGGCGAAATTATTGCATACACAAATTTTCACTTGTCTTATATGGCAAGATGAGCGTTGCTATTTAAGCCAAAATCGCCAGTTTTACCTAATCGGCACGACTATATATATATATATATATATATATATATATATATATATATATATATATATATATATATATATATATATATATATATATAAGGCAAGCGAAAATTTGTGTATTCAATAATTTCGCAAAAATCATTCTGAACCTAACGAAAAAAAAATATTTCATTGTGTTTGTTTATAATTAAATTAATGTTAACGTATCTAAAATATATTTAGTGGGGTTAGGTTAAATTAAATTGCGCTTGTTGTATTAAGGTTAGGTAGGTTTTCAAAGTTTCTCTTGGTACAAAATTATAATTTTTACATTAATATAAATGAAAAACTATATCTTTAAACGTATAAGAGAAAATTTTAGAAAGGACTTAATTTTAGATGAGTTCTTGCTAATTGACCAGTTTTACCTAATCGGCACGACATTTTTTTTTATATATATATATATATATATATATATATATATATATATATATATATATATATGCTAGAATTCGCAAGAGCAGGCGAAATATTCACAAACACTGATCTCTGGCCGACGGAGACTCGAACCTACGAACCTCATGACAAGGTACGCAGTGCTTTACCGACCGTACCACACGAACTCATACAAGTACGCATTATCGACTACACACTATATATATATATATATATATATATATATATATATATATATATATATATATATATATATATATATATATATATATATATATATATATATATATATATATATATATATATATATATATAATATCACGAACAAGCTACATAGGGATAGAAATCTTTAGCTCGAGATCTCTCGTACGTCGTCAGAAGCTATGCAATGTTGCAAGACAGCAAAATATAATAAGGGGGAAATTCTCTGAGGCAAGGCAGAACATATCGATGGCAGCTCTTGACACGGAGTGAGGGACCGTCACCACCCCGAACACCTACGTCTCTTGTCCCCTCACACCCTTCTGGGGTAAGGAGAGGCAGTCACCTCAGAGGTTTATAGAAATAAGTTACAGAATATTAAGGAAACGCAGTAGTCAGCCCAAAACCAAATCTAATCAATATCAAGTAATCTATTGCTATATGGAATCCTTTTACCTAAGTGGTTAATACACACCCATCCCAGACAGGCCCCCCATAAAAGTATATTACTTGTACTTACATGGGTGTTTACATGTAATAATTAGGACAGCATTTTCAAGTAGACTGTATAAATGGATGTTAATAAGGTCATAGGTATGTATAAAAACTATTTACCCGATGGGGTATATTTATTTTGCAATTCTAGGCTGGCTGTTAGTTTTAATTTTTTTTTTTTACAACATAAAGTACTACTCTATGTTGCTAAGTTTTTGGAGTTTGGGATGATTTTTATGAAAAATAGTTCATTGATAAGCAGCTGGATATAGTTTCACCTTATGTTTGAAGGTGAGATACAGTAATACATTTTTGGGGATAATAATATATATAATGTACTTAATTATAATTACGTTTACTTGTGGTATAGTATTACCGTGATATGATGAATATGTGACTTAAGAAATTGTATTTTTTTAAATAAAATATATAAAAAATACACCCCCAAACTCAGGTTATATGCAACATTGCAATATCAGTCCGATTCCCTAGTTGTCAACCTATACTATCATTACATCAGAGAATGTTCCAGAAGTGCCAGCAGAGAAGGGAGGACTCTACAGAGATCTATATATATTTACCAACTATCCACATATTTAGCTGTCCTGCTGTATGAAAACTGAACTGTTTCTTAACACTAGGACCACAGTGTCGACAAGTCACTCTACCCGACCTCTTTAGGCTATCCTAAGAAACTCACATATACGATATTATATAAGTTGCGGTGGAACAGTCTTTCATAGTCTACCCTCACATTGAAACCAGAGTAAATGAGTGTTAATGCAGTCATAGTCTCCCCTACACCCATCTAAGTGAATGTTTAAACCTCCTGGTATTTTCTATGTACTGCGACGGACGGGATTCTCGATGGGCAAAACGTGCAGGAAAGATGTGGAAAACATTAGTCTAACGTCACCAAATACTCACGAGGACCCTTTATATAATGAGCAATCTGGGGATTTTATATAGCATCCTTGCTTAATTAAGACTGCACAATTGACTACTACATAACTGTCTAGTTTGTATGTTTCATCGCTTGAATTATATATGGCATTCCTATCATGTTTGATGAGAGAGAATTCATCTGCCGGGGTGCTGCCCACCCCACCCGATGTATTGGTCTTAGGCTAATCTGATTTCAAGTATCTGCCCGATGTAAGAAAATGAAAATAGTGAGCATGGGACCTTGTGAACACCACCAACAATGTTGGATAGTCTATTCTTAATGCATCATGCAGGAAGGCCATATTTTCATTGTAAAGCAAAACCAATATATTTTTCCTAGAAGGAACTTCCCTAGGTTCAGTCCTGTAGAAAGTCTTCTTGGCTGCCAGTAATGCCGTCTCCACAAAATTCCTAGGATACCTCAGTGTAGTGGCTGTTGAATATCTTATTAATTTCATATTTGTAGCCTGGCATATTTTGATGACGAAATTAATAACAAATTCAACATAGCCACTAAACTGCGATATCCTAGGGATTTTGTGGAGAAGGCATTATTGTCTTGGCTTTAGATTACTACTAACCAGAACTCCTAAATCTTTGTAGCACTTAGAGTGATTCATTTCTTCATTCAGTATATAAGTGCCATGGTTATTATCTTTTTCCAGGTTTAGTTACCTTAAATTTCCCTACATTAAACTGTATTGTAACTTCACCGAAAACTGCATCAACCTATCCACATCTTACTGTAGCACTCTAGAGTTCTGAAAAAAAATAATCTGATGGCCTATTTTAGTGTCATCAGTAAATTTGCTTACTACGCTATTCATTTCCTCATGTATCTCGTTTGTGTATATTGTGAACCTGTGGACCACCGCTTGTGAGACGGTTCCACTACGATTTCTCCCCATTTATGCAAACTCTCTGTTGCCTATCTGTGAATCGGACCTCGACCCATGAGAAAATTTCGTCTCTTATTCAATGTGCCTCCCCTTTCCTCGACGATCTCCTGTGTGCCACTCTATCAAAGGCCTTACTTAAGTTCATATCATTACCATGATCTACATCCTGAAATACCTTAGTGAAAAAGTTAGTAAATTTACAAGACAGAAACGCCTCTTTGTAAAACCGTGCTAAGCCTTTCAAGGTGGCTTCGAATAGCCTCGGCAATTATTGATTCCACCATTTTTTTCCACAATGGAGGTTAGGTTAACTGGTCTATAATTCGAGGCTAACGACCTATCCCTTTGTAAATAGTTATATTTGTCATTTTCCACTTATCCAGCACTGTACCAGTTTGTAGTGATATACTTAAAAGACTAGCCCATGGTTTGCTAAGTTCTTCCCTACGTGCATCAGGTGATATATCTTAATTTCGTGTTCTAAGAAATAATATGACGCATCCCTCACAAAAAAAAAAATGTTCTAAAGGGGGCTGCCTCCTAATTAATATTTTTAGAAAACGGTATGATTTTAAAATGAGTATCAAAAGAACTCTAAACGGATAAGTCACTCAACAAGGTTCAACCATATGAATTGCCCCCTTCAATAATTTTTTTTAAATGCCACATAAAGTAGCTAATAAGGTGCTTCTCGGTACAAGGAAGCCTGTGACAGCTTGCTTGCACGGCTTTCAAACAAACCCACAAAACACAAAACACACTCAACCCGCACATATAAAAAGAGAGGAGCTTACGACGACGTTTCGATCCGACTTGGACCATTTACAAAGTCACAAACACAAACACAAGCAAACCCACAGACAAACATTCACAAATAGCTGTGAGACTGTACCGTAAACAGTTGGTCTATAGTAAATACGTACAACATAGGTTATGTAACAAGGTCATCAGGTAAAGTTAAAAACAGATCTGTTTACAAGTTACATATTTTTTTTATATTTCCTTCACAGCGAGCATTGAAGGATAGTTTTTGTGGGGCAATGGGAAGAAATCTCAATAAGCTTGTCTATGACAAAAAAAAAATCAAAACTAATCTACGTAATTACAAACAATTTTAATTTTTATACAAACTAATTCTAAAATTAATTTAATAAGACGAACTATAGAATGAATTCGTATAGTATATTTTATATTTTCAATGTGTTTAAGGGGACACTTTCCAAGCTTCTTACCTGTTAAAATATTGCGAGGAACAATTACACGTCTAAGGTCCAACACCAACTGAATAATATTAGACGCTGGTGCCCAGCCCAAGGTCTCTGCTGCTGTTGTTGCTACTCTCGTTTTCTATGAACCTCTACGAATTTCTACGTATCTTAAACTGTACACAATTACTACCTATTTACCCAGCTATATTATACTCAGTAATCTGGTAAGTAATGCATTGACCCAGTCAATCAATATTAAATATAAAAATTAGCTGTTAAATATGATAAAAAGAGCTGTGAAATATAATTTAATGTTTAACACAGGAACTTCGGTTAGTTTAACCCGTTTAACCCAGGGTTCCCCAAAATGGTCAGTGTCCACTCCTAAGTGTCAATGGGACTATCAAAGGGGTCGATAAAAGGCTGGGGGTCAAAAGGGGGTCAGTAAATGCTTGGGACGTGCTTTACGTGCCTACGCCGCGCGCGAGGAAACAAAAAAAAATATTCGAAAAAATTTGAAAATTGAGTTAACCATGACTCACGAAATCGTAATGACACGATTGCAAACAAACCATACCACGGGTGGGGTTCGAACCCGCGGTCAGAGTCTCAAAACTCCAGACCGTCGCGTAAGCCACTGGGCCAGCTAGCTTCAATAAGATTCATCCAACTAGGTATATTTCTACACCATAGGAAGGTTAGCATAGGCACCACTGTGTCCACAAATGCAAGTTTTTACAGACGAATCTCCCGCTAGCATGGCCGTGACGAACTCTAGCTCAAGTCCCCCTCAAAGCCGTCAACATGACTGGCCCAGTGGCCCAGTGGCCCAGTGGCTTACGCGACGGTCTGGAGTTTTGAGACTCTGACCGCGGGTTCGAACCCCACCCGTGGTATGATTTGAGTTAACCATATTGGAAAATAGAGTAACTCTCTGGCTACGCAATGGTGCAAGAATCATTGTTCTACGACATTCCTACAAGGAATTATGGTCGTTAATAACACACATAATGACGCAAACAACCGTAGTAGGTCGGCTGACATTTCGTGAATTTTCGTATTTTTTTTCCCGATTTTTTTCTTAATTTCTTGTAGTAGTATTCTTACTTATATAATAATTGACAATTTGGCATCAAAACAGAGTGGGCGGAGCTTATAAGAAGACTTCCAGCCAATCAGAAACCTTCTAGAACATTTGATTGCGTCAGCAGAAATTTCTGACTCAGGATAGCCGGCGAATATGCTTCATTATAACGTTATTATCAATACTACGGCTTTTATAACTATCACAATTGATCTATTATGACATAATAGACAATATAAATAACAAATAAACATAGTAAATACTCCAGAATGAATAATATGTGGCATAATATGATCGCCGCCTGGGACCGCCTCCAAGTAACATATTACATCACTGGGGGTGGGTGTTTCTGTTGGGTTACCATTGGCAATCTAGGGGTCTTGTAATAAAGAAAATGAAGAGGGCTAACTATTATATACACTCGTAATGCAAGATAACGCTGAGAAAAATGCTATTTTGCTCCGGGAATTTTTTTTTCCTTCCGCGACCTTCCTTCTTCTTGTAGGTTCGCCGGTACGTCCGGCCCGGGTCTTCTCCAAATGGTGACCCGGCCTTGGCCTCATGGGTTGATTTATGTGAGGTAAAATGTCAGATATTTTCCAACATGTAAAAAACACACAAACTTTATTTTTTTTAAGCATGAAGATAGGGATAAATTACAGAAAGGTGATTATGATAATTTCAGATTAGCATTGTTTTATGCGTAGGTGAAGGCACAACAGCTTCAACAAGTCCCACTACGACTCCGGAATTTTTTATATGTGATGTTTGGTAAAAAACTTGATATATATTTTTTTTCTCAGTTGTTTTTTGGGCGATCTTTTTGAAACTTGATACAAGACAAGTAGACAGGTGCTTCTTTACGTATAAAAAACATGAACGAAATCGAATGAAAAATAACGAAACAAAAACTAGGCTGTAGAGGCCCCTAAGTACGCTTTGAGGACCTGGAGAAAATTCACGTGCCTGACTGGATTCTTACACCATTTGATTTGGAGATACAAAATGTAGATATTGACTCTCAATTGCTGGAAGAACTCATTGACATGACTATGGATCTAGAAGCAAAAGCATTATTCAGAAGAAAAAGCAAATACTGTTGTTAAATACCCCCGGTTTTGTGTAGTTTTTGAGCCATTTTTACTTACTTGCCCAAGTTGGTACATGGTTGAAGCTGGTTTTAATCGTGTAAATGCAATTTTAACTAAAGAGAGGAACAGACTAAACTTGGAAGAGCGTGGTGACTTACCACTAAAACTCACCAGTCACCAGTCAAATTTCAGTGCTCTTGACGACACTCATTAGATACATCCTTCTCATTAATAATATCAACAGTCTCAGTAAAAAAGGGTATGTTAAATCTTGTACTTTTCATAATTTAAATATTACCCATCTTTTATGAAGTCATGATGATTATTATTATCTTTTATTATTATTTGTAAATTATTTTCATATAATCTGAAGCTTCATGAAGGAGTAAATGAGCTGAAAAGTTACTGAACCTCTGCTGAGTAACCTAAAATTTATATTCTAATAATTTTAATAATGGATGCCAAAGTAATTGAACCTTTGTGTGTGTGTGTGTGTGTGTGTGTGTGTGTGTACTCACCTAATTCACCTAATTGTGGTTGCAGGGGTCGATACTCAGCTCCTGGCCCCGCCTCTTCGCTGTCTGATACTGGGTCTCTGCTCTCCCTGCTCCATGAGCTTTATCATACCTTGTCTTAAAACTATGTATGGTTCCTGCCTCCACTATATCTTTCTCTAGTCCATTCCACTTCCTGACTACTCTGTGGCTGAAGAAATGTTTCCTGACATCCCTTTGACTCATCTGAGTCTTCAGCTTCCAGTTGTGTCCCCTTGTTTCTGTGTTCCCTCTCTGAAACAACCTGTCACTATCTACGTTGTGTGTGTGTGTGTGTGTGTGCGTGCGTGCGTGTGTTTGTACTCGCTTATTTGTAGTTGCAAGGGTCGATTCACAGCTTCTGGCCCCGCCTCTACGCTGGTTACTACTAGGTTCACTCTCTACTGGCTTCCAAAGCCTCATCGGTCGTTTTCTTAGAGCTAGGTATGGATCCTGCCTCAACCACTCCGCTCCCCACGTTGTTCCACTTCCTGACGACTGAGGAAGTACTTCCTAACATCGTTTTGACTCTTCTGTTCTTTCAACCTCCAAATGTGCCCTTATGTTACTCTTGTACTTCTCTTGAAAATTTGTCTATCTTCATCCTATCAATTCTCAGCATTTTATACGTCATTATCATATCCTACCTAGCCCTCTTGTCATCCAGTATCACCAGCTTGGGTTCCCTTAACCTGTCCTCGTAGGACATACCCCTTAGCTCCGGGACTAGTCTTGTTGCGAACCTCTACACTTTTCCCAATTTCTTGACATGCATATATAGGTGTGGGTTTCATACTGGTGCTACATATTCCAATATGGGCCTGACGTACGACGTATACAATGTCGCGAATAAGGACCTCTTACTTAGACTGCTAAGAGTTAGTCTTAGGTTTGCCAGACGCACATTTGCTGCTGTGTGTGTGTACTCACCTAATTGTGGTTGCAGGGGTCGATACTCAGCTCCTGGCCCCGCCTCTTCACTGATCGAGTGTGTGTGTATGTGTGTGTACTCACCTAATTGTACTCACCTAATTATGGTTGGAGGGGTCGAGACTCAGCTCCTGGCCCCGCCTCTTCGCTGTCTGCTACTGGGTCTCTGCTCTTCCTGCTCCATGAGCTTTATGTGTGTGTACTCACCTATTTTTGGTTGCAGGGGTCGTTTCACAGCTTCTGGCCCCGCCTCCTCGCTGGTCGCTGTATGTGTGTGTGTACTCACCTATTTGTGCTCACCTATTAGTGGTTGCAAGGGTCGATTCATAGCTCCTGGCTCCGCCTCTTCACTGATCGCTACTAGGTCCTCTCTCACTGCTCCATGAGTTTTATCGAACCCCGTCTTAAAACTATGTATGGTTCCTGTCTCTACTAAGTCACTTTCTAGGCTGTTCCACTTCCTGACAACTCTATGACTTAAGAAATACTTCCTAACATCCCTTTGACTCATCTGAGTCTTCAACTTCCAATTGTGTCCCCTTGTTTCTGTGTCCCCTCTCTGGATCATCCTGTCATTGTCCACCTTGTCAATTACTCACACATACACCCTTGAGTGTATGTGATTTTCGTATTCACACGCATGTATGTGCGTGCATTAGGGTGTTTGTTTGTATGCGTGAGTGTTTGTACTCATCTACAGCTGATAGCAGGGTTCGACTCACAGCTCCTGACCCAAAAAACAATCCTGGCAGCGGTGGGATTCGAACCCACGCCTCCGTAGAGACTGGAGCCTAAATCCAGCGCCTTAGACCACTCGGCCACGCTACCATCTGTATGCACTTATCTCTATGTACTCACCTATATGTGGTTGTGGGGTCTATTCACGGTTCTTGTCCAAGTTTCTTCGCTGGTTGCTACTTGGTCCACTCCCAGCTCCAACATGGGCCTGACGTACACGGTTTCCGGTGTCGTGAATGACTCTTTACTTAGATGTCTAAACGTTCCTCTTAGTTTATATTTGTGCGTGTGTACTCACCTAATTGTGGTTTCAAGGGATAGATTCACAGCTCTTGGTCCCGCCTCTTCACTAGTCGCAACTAGGTCCACTCTCTCCCTGCTCCATGAGCTTTATAATAATAATATCTTCATTTAAACAAGTACCTGTACATGGTATACAGGACTGGCCGACATCAGTGGCATACTACTATATAGAAAGCCCCTTGTAATGCAGAGCATTCCGGGCAAATTAGGTCAATTTTGTCCCAGGATGCGAGTCAAACCAGTCGACTAAAACCCAGCTACCCATTTTACTGATGGGTGAACATAGACAACACGTGTAACGAAACACGCCCAATGTTTTCACCCTTGCCGGGAATTGAACCCGGACTCCTCAGCCTGTGAAGAGAGAGCTTTGCCTACCAGGCCACATCGTTCTCCAGAGTGTCCCCCATCCTGACAACTCTGACTGAAGAAAAACTTCCTAGCATCCCTGTGTCTCATCTGAGTTTTCAACTTCCAGTTGTGACCCCTTATTGCTGTGTCACATCTCTGAAACATTCTGTTCCTATCCACCCTGTCAATTACCTGGAGTATACCTGGAGAGGGTTCCGGGGGTCACCGCCCCCGCGGCCTGGTCTGTGGCCAGGCCTCATGTTGAATCAGGGCCTGATCAACCAGGCTAATACTGTTGGCCGCACGCAAACCGTGCGGCCAACAGACCTAAAGTAGTACCTAACCAGCCCGGCTGGTTAGGTACTACTTTAGGTGCCTGTCCAGTGCCTGCTTGAAGACAGCCAGGGGTCTATTGGTAATCCCCCTTATGTATGCTGGGAGGCAGTTGAACAGTCTTGGACCCCTGACACTTACTGTGTTGTCTCTTATCATGCTAGTGGCACCCCTGCTCAGTTAAATTCTCAGTTCCTGGCCCTATCTCTTCGCTAGTCGCTATGAAGTCCACTCTCTTCCTGCTCCAAAATCCTTATCATACGTCATCGTACAGCTATGTATGGACCCTGCCTCCATTACTTCACTCTTTAGATTATTCCACTTCCTTACAACTCCAAGGCTGAAGAAATACTTCCTAAAATCCCTATGACTCATCTCAGTTATTAACTTCCCAGTTGTGTCTCCTTGTTCCTGTTGCCCATCTCTGATACGTTATGGCCCTGTCCACCTAGTCAATTCCTTTCAGTATTTTATACGTCGTTATCATGTCCCCTCTATCCCTCCTGTCCTCTAGTGTTCTCAGGTTTCTTTCCCTTAACCTCTCCTCGTAGGACTATACGTTGTGTGTGTGTATTTGTAAGCGTGTGTGTGTTTGTAAGCATGTGTGTATTAGTAAGCGTGTGTGTGTGTGTTTGTAAGCGTGTGTGTGTACTCACCTAATTGTGGTTGCAGGGGTCGATACTCAGCTCCTGGCCCCGCCTCTTCGCTGCCCGCTACTGGGTCTCTTCTCTCCCTGCTTCATGAGCTTTATCATACCTCGTCTTAAAGCTATGTATGGTTCCTGACTCCACTATATCATTTGCTAGACTATTCCACTTCCTGACTACTCTATGGCTGAAGAAATGCTTCCTAACATCCCTTTGACTCATCTGAGTCTTCAGCTTCCAATTGTGTCTCCTTGTTTCTGTGTTCCCTCTCTGGAACATCCTGTCACTATCTACCTTGTCGATTCCCCGCAGTATTTTGTATGTCGTTATCATGTCTCCTCTAACCCTTCTGTCCTCCAGTGTTGTTAGTCCTATTTCCCTCAACCTTTCTTCGTAGGACAGTCCCCTGAGCTGTGGAACTAACCTTTTCGCAAACCTTTGCACTTTCTCTAATTTTTTGACGTGCTTGACCAGGTGTGGGTTCCAGACTGGTGCTGCATACTCTAGTATGGGCCTGACGTACACGGTGTACAGTGTCTTGAACGATTCCTTGTTAAGGTAAAGGAACGCTAATCCTAGGTTTGCTAATCGCCCATATGCTGCAGCAGTTGTCTGGTTGATGTGTGCTTCCGGAGACGCGCTTGGCGTTATGCTCACCCCAAGGTCTTTCTCCTTTAACGAAGTTTGTAGCCTTTGTCCACCTAGCCTGTACTCTGTCAGCGGTCTTCTTTGCCCTTCCCCGATCTTCATGACTTTGCATTTGGTGGGATTAAATTCGAGAAGCCAGTTGCTAGACCAGATGTCAAGCTTGTCCAGGTCTGTTTGAAGTCCTGCTTGGTCCTCTTCCGATGTGATTCTCCTCATTAATTTCACATCATCTGCGAACAGAGACACTTCTGAGTCTATCCCGTCCGTCATGTCATTCACATATACCAAGAATAGTACTGGTCCTAGGACCAGTGTGTGTGGACCAGTGTGTGTTGACCAGTGTGTGTGGACCAGTGTGTGTGGACCAGTGTGTGTGGACCAGTGTGTGTGGACCAGTGTGTGTTTGTAAGTGTGAGTGTTAGTTACCATTTGTCAAATGCACACTTATCGACAGACACTTGGCCTGTTTTGAGAGAGAGAATGTGTGTACATTTCAAAGGCCAGTGTACGCGCGCGCGTGTGTGTGTACTCACCTAGTTGTGGTTGCAGGGGTCGATTCACAGCTCCTGGCCCCGCCTCTTCACTGTGTGTGTTTCAGTATAAATAGAAAGCTTATCAAGAATGAAATCACAAACTGAAGGTTGATTTTATGATATTTTATGTCCTCTCTCCTTTACTTTCTCTTAGTGCTGCCTCGGCGGCGCCACCGTCAATACTGAGCTCTGGCCTCAACCTCGACCCCTGACCAAACGTTCTCTCTCAGTTATCACTTACTCATTTTAGAGAACATTAGTAATATGTATAACTTTCCTCGCCATCTTATTGCTTCTTGATCCACCTCTCGCTTGTATTTATAGTTGTTATTGTAGATTTAGACAAGGGTAAGAGTTTCGAGTTTCTATGTAATAAAAGTATAAATGGATTGTTTTGCTTATGGTGTCTGGTAACACTGGCATCAGGTGTGGACGACTGAAGGTCTGTTGTAGACCTCAGTCGTTGTGTACTTCTCATTAAGGAAGGTTGTACGCGAGTCCAAGCCCAAGTCCTCTGACTTCAATTTTTTAAGAGATCGTCACTCAGTATGAACTAGTGATTAGTCACAGAAATTACTCTTTGGAGACACGTTTTTCACTTATTGAGCAGCGTGACAACATTTTCTGCCCGTATGGCATGCTTCTGGCAGTTGTTTATGTGGAGGAACCTATTTAAATGTAGGAATTGTACCGCAGTACGTTACATTGACCCAACGTACTAAGGAAAGGATAACATTAATGCTATAAATACTGGGAACTCACTACAAGTGCAACATGTGTTAATCAATATCTTTTCAAAATTAAATTCAGACAGTGCGAAGTAACGTGTCTAAAAATAATACGAATAGTACAATAAGGAAAGTTATAAATTAAAGCAGTATAATTTAATTTAATGAAGATAGAGGAGTAATAAAGTGAGGGCCTGGAACATGATAGACAACAGTACCCACACAATGAACATCTCTGAGAGCTTCCGTCAGGAGCTCGACTCCACGACGGGCAACACAGGGGCAATGTATTCCATTCAGCTGCGTCAGGAACCTGACTCCAAGACAGGCAAGATAAGGCAAACGTACGCTCTTCGCCCGAAAACCATCATCAAGAGACTCCAGCAAGAGAAAGCTCGAAAAGAAGATCCCAAGAGACCCGTGAGATTGAAACCCAAGAAAGAGCCGCTGTCGAAGTACCGCAGGAAGACTGCTAACGCCAGAGAACGGCATCGCATGAAGCAAATCAATAACGCATTCGAATCCCTCCGCAAGATACTACCAGACGCTATGTCAATAAACACAGCTTCTTCGTCTATGACCAAGATCACGACACTTCGCCTCGCCGTCAGTTATATTAGGGCTCTGTCGGATGCATTACAAGTTGATGGGTCAAACGTTTGCTGTCTGCAAGATGATGATTTGTCTGACATTTGCTGTCCGGAAAGTTCCCTTCAATGCTCACTTCACAATTCCCTTCAAGAATCTCTGCAACATACATTTCAGCTGCCGTTGCAGAAGACAGTTATTCCAGAAGACAGTGTTATGACATTCCAATATCAGGATCATATGACCTCCTTCACACAGATATGTAGTGCTCATCAAATACCGCAACTTCTGGACTATTGCTCAACCTCCAGCTCAGCCTCAAGTTTGTCTTCAAAGGCTCGAGAGTCACCCAGTAACTTCAGCGACCTTACAGACCTTCTCTCCGATGATTCAAGATCGCTAGAAGACAGTGTGCATGTATTCCCATACATCTCGACGTCATCTGATCCATTTGATGCCCTCCTGTGACCTAAGATGCTCCTTACCACCGAGTGTAAAGACGGTTCATTTGGTATAGCATATAGTTTAACAACACATTAACACTTCTCATTTTAAGCATATAAATGACAATAATTAAGTTTGTTTTCGTTTACATCCTTTAAAGATAACGTACTTCTCATCGCACCTTCTCAGCCGTGATGCTCTCTCCAATTTTGTGTCATGAAAGGTACCGTTATCTTAACTGCAGTTGCCACTAAACATTTGTCATTTGTGCAGAGTTTAGCATGATCTGTCAGCTGTTACCAGATAAGAGGCAGGTGTAGAAACAAGGACAGAGCTGACATTGAGTGTGTGTGTGTGTGTGTGTGTGTGTGTGTGTGTGTGTGTTTGTGTGTGCGTGTGCGTGCGTGTGTGTTAGTATGTGAACGACGCTAGACCATTGTGCCATGTTGCTAAAGCTGTGTGATTTCACCAAACACCTGTATCATAACCTGGTAGGAAAAACGCTGTTAACTAGAAAGCGAACCAGTTTTATTGGGACAATTCTCATGTTCTCCTCTGGTGGCCCCCCCATCATGCCCCTTGAAGCCTTCACCCGCCTTGGTGCTCATGTACAGCTCATGATCGGAGTTGGTACTACTCTCTCTCTCTCTCTCTCTCTCTCTCTCTTTACTCTGAATTTAACCTGATTACCTCCCATTCCCAGACACTGAGTGACTCACACAAGGTTAGGTTAGGTTTGTCAGGAATATAGGACAAGTGTTTCCTAACACGGGTCTTAGATGATGACCCGCCGTTGGAGCTCTTGGTCATCTGACCGAGGCCTTCCACTGGCTAACCGGTCTACCCCTTTAAAAATTGTGATCACAGTTATAACCATTTTATAGAGTTTTAACGCTTTTTTCCATAATAAACTAATAGTTTTCAGCTGTTGCAAATAGGCTGGTTCTGTGTTTTCGTTAACAGCATTTTTCTTCTATCACTTATTTTCACGTTATGGCTGAATTATTAACATACATCATTGTAGAAAAAATGGTAAACATAATGAAAATGTTGCACTGGCTGTTGATATAATGCAGTGAAGCAGTGACTACAGGCCCCTTAATGCTGGATAAAAAACTTCGCAGTACCCGGACCGCAACAAGGTACAATACCCTGGCTGCAGCATGATACAATACTTATACTGAAACAGGTCACAGTATCCTGACTACAGCAAGTTGAAATAGTCTGGCTACAGCAAATTACAGTATTCTTGTTGCAGCAGGCTCACGATACTCTGGTTGCAACAGGTTCACAATACCCTTCTTGCAACAGGTTCACAATACCATTCTTGCAACAGGTTCACAATACCCAAGCTGCCACAGGTTAAAATTCCCGGACTTGTGGGTTAATTATAAACTGATAATGTACATTTAAATAACAAATATCTTTAAATAAATATCTCTGATCGTATGTTTGTTTCTATGATTGTCGATAAGTTCAGTTATGTAGAGAAATATGTCAAGAATAAAACTGTAACCTTATAATAAAGGTATTTTTTGAATGAAATTTTTTTTTTTTAAAACCAGATTATTATTGTTATTAGAGTAAATGTGTTCGTACATCAGTGTTCGTACTCTCTGAATACAATAATTTCGGAAGAGCTCTTAAGCTAACATGCTGTATAACCCCTGTGGTTTAGCGCTTCTATTTGATTATAATAATAATCTTAAGCTAACAAATTATAGCTACGATCCTCATCCTTGAGTCCTTATTTTTCAGACTCTGTTTGACCCCAACACTTCCAGTGCTTCACCATAATAATAATAATAATAATAATAATAATAATAATAATAATAATAATAATAGTATTAATAAAAATAAAAATAAATACAATAATAATTACAATTATATTAATCATATAATAATAATAATAATAATAATAATAATAATAATAATAATAATAATAATAAAATTAATAATAAAATTAATAATAATAATACCAATAATAAGAATAAATATAAAATTAATAATACGAGTAATAACATTTTTGCTCCTCATTTTTATTAATTCTCACCAATAAATAAGATCCTTAACATAAATAACTACGTAATACTTCTTAACAAAAATATTCGTTTTTTGTAGGCCTCTCATTGTTTGTGCACTGGTGTCTTCCCTGGTTTGTGCACTGCTGTCTCCTCCTGGTTTGTGCACTGATATCTTCCTTGGTTTGTACACTTCTGTCTTCACTGGTTTGTGCACAGCTGTTTCTTTGTTTGTGCACCGCTTCTTCCCTGGCTTGTGTACTGATGCTTTCCCTCGTTTGTGCACTCATGTCTTTCCTGGTTTGTGCACTGTTGTTTCCTCTGGTTTGTGCACTGGTGTCTTCCCTGGTTTGTGCATTGTCTTCCTTGGTTCGTGCACTGCTGATTAACCTGGTTTGTACACAGCTGTCTTCCTGGTTTGTGCACTGT
The DNA here is from genome assembly GCA_009830355.1 of Cherax destructor. Taxonomy (NCBI): domain Eukaryota; kingdom Metazoa; phylum Arthropoda; class Malacostraca; order Decapoda; family Parastacidae; genus Cherax; species Cherax destructor. Next base: position 27,952 of record WNWK01006632.1, on the reverse strand, counting down.
TGTATTAATTGGTTTGTGCAATGATGTATTAACTGGATTGTGCACTGCTGTCTTCCCTGGTTTGTGCACTGCTGTATTCCCTGGTTTGTGAACAGCTGTCTTCCCTGGTTTGTGCACTGCTGTGTTCCCTGGTGTGTGCACTGCTGTCTTCCATGGTTTGTGCACTGCTGTCTTCCCTGGTTTGAGCACTGATACCTTCCCTTGTTTGTGCACCGCTGTCTTTTCGTGTTTGTGCACCGTTGTCTTTCCTGCTTTGTGCACCGCTGTCCTCCCTGGTTTATGCACTGCTGTCTTCCCCTGGTTTGTGCACTGAAGTCCTCTCTGGTTTGTGCCCGACTGTTTTCCTTGGTTCGTGCACTGCAGTCTTGCATGGTTTGTGCACTGCTGTATTCCCTGGTTTTTGCACCGCTGTCTTCTCTGCTTTGTGCACGGCTGTCTTCCCTGGTTTGTGCACTATTATATTCCCTTGTTTGCGCACTGCTGTGTTCCCTGGTTTTTGCAACGCTATCTTCCTTGATTTGTGCACTGCTGTTTTTTTTGTTTGTGCTCTGCTGTCTCCCTTGATTTGTGCACCTATGTTTTCCTGGCTTTGTGCACTGCATTCTTTCTTGGTTTGCACACTGATGTCTCCCTTGTTTGTTCACTAAAGTATTGAGCGGCTTGTGCACTAACGTATTTCCTAGTTTGTGCTCTGCTGTCTTCCTTGGTTTGTGCACTGTTGTTTTTCCGGGGTTGTGCACTGCTGTCTCCCTTGTTTGTGTACTTAGGTATTCAGCAATTTATGCACCGCAGTATTCCCTGGTTTGTGAATTGCATTCATCCATGGTTTGTGCACTGCTGTCTTCCCTAGTTTGTGCACTGCTGCATTCCCTACTCTATACACTGCTGTATTTCCTACTCTATACACTGCTGTATTCCCTAGTCTATTCACTGCTGTATTCCCTACTCTATACACTGCTGTATTCCCTAGTCTATTCACTGCTGTATTCCCTGATGTCTGCACTACTGTATTCTCTGGTTTCTGCACTGCTGTCTTCAGTGGTTTGACACTGTTGTTTTCCCTAGTTTGTGCACGGCAGTTATCCCTGATTTATTCACTGCTGTACTCCCTAATTTGTGAACTGCTTTTCTCCCTCGTTTGTGCACTTCTGCCTTCCCTGGTTTGTACACTGTTATCTTCCATTTTTTGTACACTGTTGTCTTCCTGGTTTGTGCACTGCGTTCATCCCTGTTTTGTGCATTGCTGTATTGTCTGCTTTGTGCACTGTTGTCTTTCCTAGTTTTTGCATTACCGTCTTCAATGGTTTGTGCTCTGCTGTCTTCCTCAGTTTGTGCACTGCTGTGTTCTCTGGTTTGTGCACTGTTGTCCTCCCTGGTTTGTGCCTTACTGTCTTCCTTGGTCTGTGCACTATTGCCTTCCATGGTTTGAGCACTGCTGTCTTCTCCGGTTTGTTCACTACTGTATTCTCTGTTTTGTGTATTTCTGTCTTCCAGATTTGTGCACTGCTGTCTTCCCTGGTTTGTGCACTGCTGCATTCCCTGGCTTGTGCACCGCGTCCTCATATGTTTGTGCACTACTGTATTGCCTGGTATGTGCACTGTTGTTTTTCCTGATTTGTGCACTTCTGTCTTCCTCTGGTTTCTGCACTGCTATATTCCCTGGTTTGTGCACTGTTGTCTTCAGTATTTTATGTACTACTGTCTTCCCACTTCTGTGAACCGCAGTCTTTCCACGTTCATACACTGCTGTCTGCCCTGTTTTGTGCACTGCTGTCTGCCCTGTTTTGTGCACTGCAGTTTTCCATGGTTTGAGCACTGTTGTCTTTCGTGTTTTGTGCACTGCTGTCTGCCCTACTTTGTGCAATGTTGTCCTCCCTGGTGTGTGCACTGTTGTCTTCCCTAGTTTGTGTCGTGCTGTGTGCCCTGTTGTATGCACTGCTGACTTCCGTGGTTTGTGCACTGCTTACTTCTCACGATTGTGCACTGCTTTCTTCCATTGTTTGCACACTGCTGTATTCTCTCATTTGTGCACTGCTGTCTTCCCACCTTTGTGCACTGATGGCTTCACTGATTTGAGCACTGTTGTCTTCCTTCGTTTGTGTACTGCTGTCTTTTCAAGTGTCTACCTACCTGGAGTTTACTTGGAGGGTATTCCAGGGATCAACGCTCCCGCGGCCGGTCCTTAAACAAGCCTCCTGGTGCACCAAGGCCTGATAAACGAGGCTGTTACTGCTGGTAGCACGTAATCCAACGGACGAACCACAGCCCGGCTTATCTGGCACTGACTTTAGGTATCTGTCCAGCTCCCTCTTGAAGACAACCAGGGGTCTATTGGAAGAACAGCCGTGCCGAAATGAGAATACCAGTGTGCTAAGGCACTCATGGGGAGTACATGCCTGCCAAGTCTTTTGCTTTCGTAGAGAGTGATTTCTGTGTGCAGATTAGGGACCAGTCCCTCCAGGATCTTCCAGGTGTAGATACGATGTATCTTTCTCGGCTGCTCTCCAGTGAGTACAAGTCAAGTGCGTCCAAGCGTTCCCAATAATTAAGGTGTACGATGGAACTTATACGTGCAGTAAAAGTTCTCTGTACATTCTCTAGATCTGCAATTTCACCTGCCTTGAATGGTATTCCAGCCTAGAGAGAACAAGCGATTTAAAAAGAATCATCATTGGCTTGGCATCTCTTCTCTTGAATGTTCTCATTATCCATCCTATCAGTTTCCTCGCAGATGTGATAGTGGCATTGTTGTGATCATTGAATGTGAGATCCTCAGACATTACCACTCCAGGTCCTTCACATTACTTTTCCGCTCTATTGTGTGATTAGAGTTTGTAGCATACTCAGTACTGGCTATTATTTCCTCCAGTTTTCCATAGTGGAGTAGTTGGAATTTGTCTTCATTGAACATATTGTTGTAGCACACTAATTGACTTATTGCAAGTTCCTCAGAGCTTTCTCGGCTGGATTGGATAAACCTTACAGGTTAATTCTAAATTTTATCATTTTCTCTGTTGCCCATTGGAAAACTTGGTTTATATCTTCTTGGAGATTTTCCGTGTCCTCAATGGATGACACTCTCATGCAGATCCTAGTTTCGTCTACAAAGGATGATATGGTGCTATGGTTTACATATCTGTCTATGTCTTATATGGAGGTGAGGAACAGGATAAGGGCGAGTACTGTGCCTTGTGGAACAGAGCTCTTCGTCATAGCAGCTTCCGATTTAACTCTGTTTACCACTACTGTTTGTGTTCGATTGGTTAGAAAGTTGAAGATCCATCTACCTACTTTGTCAGTTATCCCTTTAGCAGGCATTTTATGTGCTATTACACCATGGTCGCACTTGTTAATGGCTTTTGCAAAATCTGTGCATACTACATCTGCATTCTGTTTGTTTTCCAGTGCATCCAAGACCATATCATAGTGGTCCAGTAGTTGTGAGAGGCAGGAGCGACCTGCCACTGGGAGTCCAAGTGGTTTGCAGTCCTGCTTCTTAGAACTCTTTCAAAGATTTTTATAATGTTTGACGTTAAAGCTATTCGTCTATAGTTCTTAACCATTGCTTTGCTGCCCCCTTTATGGAGTGGGGCTATGTCCGTTGTTTTTTAGTGACTGTGTCTATGCTCCTTCTCCATAGCATACCTAGGGCTCGTGAAAGGGGTTTCTTGCAGTTCTTAATGAACACAGAGTTCCACGAGTCTGGGCCTGGGGCTGAGTGCATGGGCATGTTGTCAATGACTTTCTCAAAGTCATTTATAGTGTTCAATATCTCCATGCAAATGAGCGATTCTGACATAGAGGCCAACCCTCCCCTTGTTTCCTGTTTTTTCGGTCGCATCTGAAAAGGTTGTATCCAAGTGTTATGCAGGGTTCTGCATGACATGAAAATATACGTACACTATATTTAGATAGTGGAGAAGTGTGCCATAATTTCAGGAAGTAGGACTTAAACGTAATAATAATGTATAACATTTGGATAAATGTCAACCATAATTTTAGAAATATGCTATGCATTTTGTGGGTGCTGTAAAGTAGTTTAAACAGTGAAATATGAGGAAATCCTGCCAGGGATTTATTTTCCAACTGTGGTTGGGTGAGAGGGTTGGCGTCGGTCGCTGAAACAGAGTCACGTGGGTCGAGCATGGGTGAGAGAGTGGCTGGCCAGACGCCGCCTAGTTCAGATAAGTTTTGGTAATGTTGTATTCCCTTTTGTGTAGCTAACTCAAGCCATATGCACTTTTATTGTTTACCAGTACACTTCACTGGGCTCTGATATGGTCAGGGCTTGGCAGGATGAGTGTGAACTGGGGAAATAGGTAGAGATGGTCTTGGGTGGAGTGTAGGGGCCAGACCCCATAGGCACATGTGTCTTTGTTTTGTGTGTGGATGCTCTAGCCGCCAGCTCCTCATGTACTTGTATTGGGGCGTTTAGGCTAAGAGAAATATGAAGAGGTGTTTTTGGAGTGTGTATATATTGTTAATCTAAATAAAGGTATATTTTTATTAAGTAGGAATTTTTGTGTGAACCTTCGGATACCCCAACCCATTGGAGAAATAAATAATGGTTTAGCACTTACTGTTTTAACTGAGATAGCCCAGGGAGGCCTAAGTTTACAGGTGATTTGTGTAACTTTTACCCTTTGCCCTTAGACAAAGCATTAGACCTCAGGGATCCCAATTTCTGCGTAACACCAAGTATCCATATTTCATTGTCAAAGTAATCTTTTGCGTGGGTCTCTGTGAAGGCTGCAAACACTGCATTTGTCTCCCCTAGAAGTACACTTATGAAAGGTATTTTGTTGTTGGTAGATGGCTTAAGGCCCTGTATATTAGCAAATATAAATGAGGTCGTGTTGCATGTTTGTTGAGGGGATTTTGTTGTTGGCATCAGTAGTTGAGAGTCTGGAGGGGCCACTGGCTGTGCCTCCAGTCCATTTTCTTTCTTCGTTTCCTACCGCTAAAAGATCACTTGGAGTGGAGTTGTCGTAACTACTGTAACTACTATGATTTGTTTTACGGGGTGTGTACCTCCGGGTCCCTTTTAAGTGGTATGCGGGGCAGTTGGTGTTGTAACATTGTTTTTTGAGGACTGAAGAGTGGCACATCTCAGGGTGGAAGAATTTGCTAGAGGTAGAACGACACACTCCTTTAGAGAGGAGGTTGCGGCATTATTTGGGATGCTCAAAGTTGCATTTCCCATTTGTTTTCCTTGATATTCCATGCAGATACCGCAAGCATAGAATTTGCACTATTTTGCTTTTGTTTGGATACAGTTCATACTGGATGTATTCCCAATTTGTGCAGATCCTAGAACTGCACTACAGTCTTCGAGAGCCAAGGCAGAGACATCACCATCTGTTTTCAGGAGACAAACATTTTCCCCAGAAGAGGACTCCTCTACTACATCTGTAATAGGGACTATGGCTGTGGTGGCTGTGGAGGAGTCTAGCCGAATCCGGATTTGCACTATAGCTGGGAGCTGAGTTTGGGTCAGCCGTAGGGCTGGGGGCTGAGACAGCAGATTTTTTTGTTTCCTGTGTTTTTTTCTAGTGAGTGTCTATTTATTTTCGGGTCAGCTGTTATAGACTGGGCATTCTAAATGTTAAACTTTACTCCTCTCCCATCCTCCCATGCTCTATATATTCTGGGTAGACATGCTTATTATTTATTAACCTCCTGAGTATATTCCTGATCTGTCCATAGTTCCACATCCTTATTGTAGATCCAGAAACACCTTTCTAGATGTATGTCATTTTTGGATGCAGTGTTTATTTTTGCACAGGCAACATGATGTTAGGTAAAACAAAGGTTGCATGTGATTCTGGATTTTTTCCTAAGAGGCTTTTCACATGTCCCACAGGTATACTGTACTGCCATCCTGACTGTATCCTACTTGCAAGCTGGGTACTACAAGAACCTGATTTTCACTTTATCTTTCTGCTCTGCACTCAGGTGGTTGGGGTGTTAGAAGGTAAATGCATGGGTTTGTGGGATGTATTTAATACGGAGACTTACTATTCATTAAAAACATTTATGGTGTATAACATGCACTATTAAATTTCCTAGTTTGTGTACTGCTGTTTTCCCTGGATTGTGCACTGTCATCCTCCATGTTTTGTTCACAGCTGACTTCTCACTTTTGTACACCGCTTTTTTCTCTGGAATGTGCACTGTCTTACCTGGTTTATGTACTGATGTCTTCACTGTTTTGCAAACTAATGTATTCCCTGGTTTGTGCACTGCTGAGTTCTCACGTTTGTGCACCACTTTCTTTCCTGAATTGTGCATTGTTGCCTTCCCTAGTTTGTGCACTGCTGTCTGACATGGTTTGTGCAATGCTGTGTTCCCTGGTTTGTGCATTACTGTCGTACCTGGTTTGGCACTGCAGACTTCCCACATTTGTGCACGGTTTTCCTCCCTGGTTTATGCACTGCTGTCTTTCCTGGTTTGTACACTGCTGTCTTCCCTAATTTATGCACTACTGTCCTCTACGTTTGAGACTGTTGTCTTCCTTGTTTGTGAACTACTCTCTTCCAACATTTGTGCACTGCTGTCTTCCCTGGTTTGTGCACTGCTGTCTTCTTGAGGTTAATGATGAGCTTGAGGAAAGTGATCACAAATCACTCAGTTTTAAAATATCATGGAATTACCCTAATAATGGCAATCAAGTCTCTGTCCCTGACTTTCGCTTGGCTGATTTCATGGGACTGAGAAATTACTTGGGTGGGCTGAACTGGAATGACCTGACTCTGGGTCAGGTAGCTGCTCAGACAACTTATGTTCCGAATAGGGAAATCAGATCAAAATAAAAATGATCCTAAATGGATAAACAATAGATTAAAACATCTCATTGGCCAAAAGAGAGGCACATATATGCGAATCGAAAGAGGAGAGTGGCAGTTAAGAAATTAATATATTCAGTTAAAGAGATAAATAAACAAGGGAATAAGAAAAACAAAGAGAGATTATGAGGTTAAAGTTGCAAGGAAATCGAAGACTAACCCAAAAGGATTCTTTCAGATATAAAGAAGTAAGATTAGAGACAAGATAGGCCCACTCAAAAGTTACTCGGGTCTGCTCACCGACAGTGATAAAGAAATGTGTAGAATTTTTAACACTTTACTTCCTCTCAGTTTTTACACAGGAAGATACTAGCGATATTCCAGAAATAATAAATTATGTAGAACAGGACGATAATAAACCATGCGCGATTAGGGTCACAAGTGACATGGTCCTTAGACAAATAGATAAATTAAAACCAAACAAATCCCCAGGCCCTGATGAGCTGTACCCAAGGATTCTAAAGAAATGTTAAGATGAGCTTAGCAAACCTTTGGCTAATCTTTTCAACATATCACTACAAACTGGCATAGTACCAGATAAGTGGAAAATGGCAAATGTGATACCTATTTTGAAAGCAGGTGAGATCCTTAGCTTCGAACTATAGACCAATAAGCCCAACATCCATAGTGGGAAAATTTATGGAATCAATAATTGCCGAGGCAATTCGTAGCCATCTTCAAAAGCATAAATTGATTAACGAATTTCAGGACGGTTTTACAAAAGGGCGTTCCTGCCTTACGAATTTATTAACATTTTTCACTAAGGTGTTTGAGGAGGTAGATCATGGTAATGAATATGATATTGTGTATATGGACTTCAGTAAGGCTTTTGATAGAGTCCCTCATCAAAGACTACTGAGGAAAATTAAGGCACACGGAATAGGAGGAGAAACTTTTTCCTGAATAGAGGCAAGGTTGACAGATGGGCAGCAGAGAGTTTGCATAAATGGGAAGAAATGTGAGTGAGGAAGTGTCACGAGCGGTGTTCCGCAGGAGTCAGTGTTGGGCCCCTACATAAAACACATAGATGACGGAATAAATAGCGATATACACAAGTTTGCCGATGACACCAAAATAGGCCGACGAATTCATTCTGACGAGGACATTACTGCAGTCCAGGAAGATTTGAATAGATTGATGCAGTGGTCGGAGAAGTGACAGACGCAGTTTAATATAGACAAATGCAAAGTTCTAATATTACTGATTGCGAAAAGGATTTGGGAGTTCTGGTTAGCAGTAATCTAAAACCAAGACAACAGTGCATAAGTGTTCGCAATAAAGCTAACAGAATTCTTGGTTTCATATCAAGAAGCATAAATAATAGAAGTCCTCAGGTTGTTCTTCAACTCTATATATCCTTGGTTAGTCCTCATTTAGATTATACTGCACAGTTCTGGTCACCGTATTACAGAATGGATATAAATGCACTGGAAAACGTACAAAGGAGGATGACAAAGTTGATCCCATGTATCAGAAACCTTCCCTATGAGGACAGACTGAGGGCCCTGAATTTGCACTCTCTGGAAAGGCGTCGAATTAGGTGGGATATGATTGAGGTGTATGAATGAAAAACAGGAATAAATAAAGGGGATGTAAATAGCGTGCTAAAAATATCTAGCCAAGACAGGACTCGCAGCAATGGTTTTAAGTTGGAAAATTTCAGATTCGGGAAGGATATAGGAAACAGAGTTGTGGATGAGTGAAACAAACTCCCGAGTACCGTCATAGAAGCTAAAACGTTGTGTAGTTTTAAAAATAGGTTAGATAAATACATGAGTGGGTGTGGGTGGGTGTGAGTTGAACCTGACTAGCTTGTGCAAATATGTCTGATGCCGTTCTCCTTCCTTAAGTGAATGTGACCTGACCTGACTAGGTTGGGTCATTGGCTTAAGCCGGTAGGAGACTTAGACCTGCCTCGCGTTGGCCAGTAGGTTTTCTGCAGTGTTCCTTCTTTCTTATGTTGTTATGTTCTTAAACTTGTGCACTGCTGTCTTCCTTGCTTTGTGCACTGCTGTCTTTCCCTGGTGTGTGCACTTCTGTCTTCCCTGGTTTGTGAACTGCTGTCTTCCTATGTTTGTACTATTTCTGTATTCCTTGCTTTGTGCACTGTTGTCTTCCTTGCTTTGTGCACTGATCTCTTCCCTGATTTGTGCTCTACTGTATTGCATGGTTTGTGTACTGCTGTCTTTCCCGTTTTGTGCACTACTTTCATCCCTGGCTTGTACTATTTCTTTATTCCCTGGTTTGTGCACCACTGTCTTCCCACATTTATGCACTGCTGTCTTCCCCTGGTGTGTGCACTTCTGTCTTCCCTGATGTGTGTTCTTCTGTCTTCCCTGGTTTGTGAACTGCTGTCTTCCTATGTTTGTACTATTTCTGTATTCCCTGGTTTGTGCACCACTGTCTTCCCACATTTATGCACTGTTGTCTTCCCCTGGTTTGTGTTCTGCTGTCTTCCCTGGTTTGTGCACTTCTGTCTTCCCTGGTGTGTGCACTGCTGTCTTCCTATGCTTGTAAACTTTATCTTGTACTCTTTCTCACCTTTCTTCCACCCTTCCCCTTCCATCTGCGTCTCTCCACACCTTCCTCTGTTCCTCCCTCTCCGTTCCCATCCTTTTCATTCTCTCTTCTGTATTCCCTTCCCTCTCCGATGTGTTGTCACTACTCAACACTCCTCTTCTGGTTCCCTCACCAACAAATATTTATCAGCTCCCAAGTAAATTGATGGTCCGCTAATGTTGCCTTCATGACTCTTGAAAAAGAAACATTTTTCGACTCTTTAAATCCTGAGTTAAAGAGTCATTTTTTTGCATTTTTTTAACGTGAGGGAGACACTTTCTAATCATTTATTTTAATATTTGTTAAAAGTGGCAAGTTGATGGCTTGCATTTGGATAACATAGTAAAAAGATAATTTGTGCCTTACACACACACACACACACACATACACACACACACACCACACACACACACACACACATCACACACACACACACACACACGTCTCCCCACCCTACCAACACCCAGCAATCTCCCCACCCTACCAACACCCAACCATCTCCCCATTCTCTCAACACCCATCTCCCCACTGTACCAACTCCCAACCAACATCACACCCTACCATCACCGAACCCTCTCCCCATCTTATCAGTACCCAACCATTGCCTTCATGCTCAAGAATTCCATCTCCACACCGCATCCCACTAAAAGAGCAGCATTTCATACGTGAGGCAGACCACCATCATTCATTTTAAACTATTCCTTAACGCAGCAAAGAGGCCATTTACTAGCAATCCCCGTAAAACAACCATCTGTACCACACCCAACCATTACCACCCTACAACACCACAACCTCACACAAACCTCATCCACTACACACACACACACACACACACACCCCCACCTACAACACACAATCTCCACCCACAACACCACCATCTATCTCTCAACCCTCTCCACTGTACACACAACCTACCATCCGACCTCCCATCTTATCAGCCCACATCCATCCTACCAACACCAGCCATCTCCACCTACAAACCAGCAATCTCCACTACCAACACATCTATCTCCCATTCTCTCAACACCATCTCCCCTCTACCAACACCAACCATCTCACACCCTCAATCCATCCTACCAACACTCATCTCCGTCAACCACACCATTACACTACTAACACCAACTCACCAAACTCCCACTTACACACACACACACACACACACACACACATATATATATATATATATATATATATATATATATATATATATATATATATATATATATATATGTATATAAGATGGGGTCAACCTCTGTTACAAATTGTGGGACCCATAGCCTCGGAGAAGTGGATAAAAGGCTTCAAGGAAGAATATTTGGATTTCTTCCTGAAGCCATTTGAATATTCCACTTCCCCTACCACCCAATTTTTTTTTTTTTTACCAATAGGTATATTTTATTACATAATATGGTACAAAATAACAAAAACAAGGCACAATACCGTGACTGGAACAACACACACACAACCCGCACGTATAAAAAGAGAGGAGCTTACGACGACGTTTCGGTCCGACTTGGACCATTTACAAAGTCACACTAACACACAGGACAGGTGGAAGGAGTATATATAGGCAGGCAGACAGGGAAGGGCACAAGAAAGTGGGGTAATAATGGAGGTAGTCATATTCTAGGAAAGGAGCACTGCAATGAAGCTGGCGGCCCGCATGGGTTAGTACAAGAACACAGAGGGGGAAAAGGCAAATAAAATAAAGGACAAATACAAGGCAAAAGAAAAGAAAGAAAAGAAAACCCAGAGGAGAAAGAGGAGAAGGGGGAAGAGATAAAAGTGGAAGGAATCAGGTTAAATCACGGGTGTTCTGAAGTTTGGAGCATTTAACAATGTAATGGGAGAGGAAAGCATCAACAGAGACAAAGCCAGGGCTAAGATTCATACAAGGAAAGTTGTGTATAAGGGAGGATTCAAACAGACGGCGACTGTGAAAGTTAGACGTAGGGTAGACAGTTTTAGCAGAAGACCAATCAATAGGATGACTGTGATCTCTGACATGACAGAAAAGAGCATTGTTGGTGTCGGCAAGCCTAACACTATTTTTGTGTTCCCTGAGTCTGTCAGAAAGGGATCGGCCAGTTTCTCCGAAGTACTGAAGAGGACAGGAGGAGCAAGAAATAGAGTAGACACCAGGAGAATCTATAGAGGGAGGGAAGGTATGAACTAGATTAGTGCGAAGAGTGTTAGTCTGGCGAAAGGTAAGTTTGATGTCTAAGGAATGGAGAGAGTTGTTGAGATTAGAGAGACCAGAGATGTAGGGAAGGCAGAGGACAGGAGAGTTCCCAGGAGTAGAGGGTTTAGGAGAGAAGAAAGTCCGTTTGGCACGAGAGAAAGCAGAGTCTATGAAATGGGAAGGGTAGCCAAGGCGGGAAAATGAATTATAAAGAGTGGAAATTTCTGCTTCAAGGAACTGAGGATCACAAATGCGGAGAGCACAGAGAAAGAGGGAGATAAGAACACTTTTCTTGACAGAGGAGGCATGATAAGAAAAGTAGTGACTGTACATGCCACTGTGCATAGTCTTGCGGTACACGGAGAAGGCAAAACCTGTAACTGAGCGGTGGACATGAGCATGAAGGAAAGGAAGCAAAGAATTAGATTCCCAATCAGCTTTAAACTTAATGGAAGGGGCAAGATTATTAAGAGCATCAAGAAATGGTTGGAAGAGACTTGAGTCATGAGGCCAAAGAGCAAAGATGTCATCTACATAGCGAAACCAGAGTGAAGGACGTACATCAATAGTGGGAAGAAGAACAGTCTCGAAGTATTCCATGTAAAGATTAGCAAGAACAGGAGATAGAGGAGAGCCCATGGCGATACCAAAGGTTTGAGAATAATATTTACCTTGAAAAGAAAAGGAGTTAGAGTCCACACAAAGGCGGATAAGATCAAGAAAGACATCAGTAGGTATAGGGAGATGAAGTAACCCTTCATTGGCCTTCTCTCTGAGAAAATTAAGGACATCATCCAGAGGGACATTAGTGAAGAGGGACTCAACATCAAGACTAAGCATCTTACAGGTCGGGAGAGAGCGAACCCGTTCGATGAAGTCTTGAGAGTGACGAAGGTGGGCAGGAGAAAAAGTACCTAATCGGCACGACATATATATATATATATATATATATATATATATATATATATATCGTGCCGAATAGGTAAAAACTTGCGATTTTTGCTTAAATAGCAACGCTCTTCTTGCCGAATAAAGCAAGCGAAAATTTGTGTATGCAATAATTTCGTAGAAGTCATTCTGAACCTAACAAAAAAAAATATATTTAATTGTGTTTGTTTATTATTCAATTATTGTAAAAGTATCTAAAATATAGTTAGCTGGATTAGGCTAAATTAAATCGCTCTTGTTATTATAAGGTTAGGTAAGTTTTCTAAGGTTCCTTTTGGTACAAAATTATTAATTTTTACTTTAACATAAATGAAAAAAATATATATCTTTAAACGTATAAGAGAAAATTTTAGAAAGGGCTTAATTTTAAATGAGTTCTTGCTAATTGACTAGTTTTACCTATAACGCACGACACACACACACACACACACACACACACACACACACACACACACACACACACACACACACACACGCACACACACACACACACACACACATACACACACACCTGGTCAAGCACGTAAAGAAACTAGAGAAAGTGCAAAGGTTTGCGACAGGGTTAGTTCCACAACTCAGGGGTCTGTCCTATGAAGAAAGGTTGAGGGAAATAGGACTAACAACACTGGAGGAAAGAAGGGTCAGAGGAGACATGATAACGACATACAAAATACTGCGGGGAATCGAAAAGGTAGACAGTGACAGGATGTTCCAGAGAGGGAACACAGAAACAAGGGGACACAACTGGAAGCTGAAGACTCAGATGGGTCAACGGGATGTTAGGAAGCATTTCTTCAGCCATAGAGTAGTCAGGAAGTGGAATAGTCTAGAGAAAGATATAGTGGAGGCAGGAACCATACATAGTTTTAAGACAAGGTATGATAAAGCTCATGGAGCAGGGAGAGCAGAGACCCAGTAGCAGACAGTGAAGAGGCGGGGCAAGGAGCTGAGTCTCGACCCCTGCAACCACAATTAGGTGAGTACAATTAGGTGAGTACACACACACACATACACACAGGGGGGCAACAGACTACAAACGTCACTCAAGATAAAAGATCTTTGGGTGAGTATAACACCAGACACATCTCCTGAGGCGCACATCAACCAAATAACTGCTGCAGCATACGGGCGCCTAGCAAACCTAAGAACAGCATTTCGACATCTTAATAAGGAATCGTTCAGAACCCTGTACACTGTGTACGTTAGCCCATACTGGAGTACGCAGCAACAGTTTGGAACCCACAACTAGCCAAGCACACAAAGAAACTAGAGAAAGGGCAAAGGTTTGCAACACGACTAGTCCCGGAGCTAAGGGGTATGTCCTACGAGGAGAGGTTAAGGGAAATCGACCTGAAGAAACTGGAGGACAGGAGATATAGGGGGGACATGATAATGACATATAAAATACTGAGAGGAATTGACAAAGTTGACAGAGACAGAATGTTCCAGAGATGGGACACAGCAACAAGGGGACACAGTTGGAAGTTGAAGACTCAGATGAATCACAGGGATGTTAGGAAGTATTTCTTCAGTCACAGAGTGGTCAGGAAGTGGAATAGTTTGGGAAGCGATGTAGTGGATGCAGGATCCATTCATAGCTTTAAGAAGAGGTATGATAAAGCTCATGGCGCAGGGAGAGTGACCCAGTGGGGGCCAGTGAAGATGCGGGGCCAGGAGCTATGAATCGACCCCTGCAACCACAACTAGGTGAGTACACACACACACACACACACTATAGCTTATGACCTGAAATGTTTAATTTTAATTACTTATACACATTTTTCTTTCTTATTGGTTAGATATAATTTTAATCTATTTATAGGTTTGACTTATTTACACCTTACCGTTTTATTTGAAAAAGTTTACTATTATTTGTTAATGAAACTGCGGATCAGTAGGCCTACAGCGTAAATTTTTCCTTATTTATTATTGAAATTATACACCAGTAGGCCTCCTACAGTGTATTTTGAGGTATTTCTTCACTTTGTGAGGTGGTGCCTCATTGAGTTAGGTGACAACTCACTGAGTGTGTGTAAGTTCGTCAAAATACAAAGCTAAATATAAAAGAAACGTAAAAATTAATCAACTAGAGCAGTAAACATATATACAAGACAGCGGAAAACTGATGAAGACGTTTCGGTCTGACTTGGAGCAGTCACGAGTCACACTGCAGTAAACACGTCAGTAGATATCCTGGGAACATTATTTGTCACACTGACATTACTTGCGGTTAGCCACAGTGTGATGGATCTTGATACTATAAAGATAACTTCAGTACCGTAAGTTGAATGATGATTGGCCGGTGGGTGTAAATGCATCAAGGTCGTTCAGCATGCAGAGGCAGCATGCAGAGGCAGCATGCAGAGGCAGCATGCAGAGGCAGCATGCAGAGGCAGCATGCAGAGGAAGCATGCAGAGGCAGCATGCAGATGCAGCATTCAGAGGCAGCATGCAGAGGCAGCATGCAGAGGTAGCATGCAGAAGCAGCATGCAGAGGCAGCATGCAGAGGCAGCATGCAGAGGCAGCATGCAGATGCAGCATACAGAGGCAGCATGCAGAGGCAGCATGCAGAGGTAGCATACAGAGGCAGCATGCAGAAGCAGCATACAGAGGCAGCATGCAGAAGCACCATGTAGAGGCAGCATGCAGAGGAAGCATGCAGAGGCAGCATGCAGAGGCAGCATGCAGAGGCAGCATGCAGAGGAAGCATGCAGAGGCAGCATGCAGAGGCAGCATGCAGAGGCAGCATGCAGAGGCACCATGTCAGAGGCAGCACAGAGCACCTGCAGAGGCAGCATGCAGAGGCACCATGCAGAGGCAGCATGCAGATGCAGCATGCAGAGGCAGCATGCAGAGGCAGCATGCAGATGCAGCATGCAGAGGCACCATGCAGAGGCAGCACAGAGGCACCATGCAGAGGCAGCATGCAGATGCAGCATGCAGAGGCAGCATGCAGATGCAGCATGCAGAGGCAGCATACAGAGGCAGCATGCAGAAGCAGCATGCAGAGGCAGCATGCAGAGGCACCATGTAGAGGCAGCATGCAGAGGCAGCATGCAGAGGCAGCGTTTGCAGAGGCAGCATGCAGAAGCAGCATGCAGAGGCAGCATGCAGAGGCACCATGCAGAGGCAGCATGCAGAGGCAGCATGCAGAGGCAGCATGCAGAGGCAGCATGCAGAGGCAGCATGCAGAGGCAGCATGCAGAGGCAGCATGCAGAGGCAGCATGCAGAGGCAGTATGCAGAGGCACCATGTAGAGGCAGCACAGAGGCACCTTGCAGAGGCAGCATGCAGAGGCACCATGCAGAGGCAGCATGCAGATGCAGCATGCAGAGGCAGCATGCAGAGGCACCTTGCAGAGGGCAGCATGCAGAGGCAGCATGCAGAGGCAGCATGCAGAGGCACATGCAGAGGCAGCATGCAGAGGCAGCATGCAGAGGCAGCATGCAGAGGCAGCATGCAGAGGAAGCACACAGTGTGAAATCTCCAAGATCATTCTCGTCGACAAGTAGTAAGTGAATTAATTAATTCCCCTTCCCATCCATCTCTCTCCATAAGAAACCAAACTATGAACTGAAGACTGGAAGACAAGAAAAGGTTAAAATACATATGTTTGAAGACGAAGACAATGCACAATAATTAACAAAAGTAATGAAGCTGCCTTCTCTGAAGAAAGAAAGAGACAGGAGAACAGAGAAGCCCCTAAAAATGAATAGGAAATACGGCAGGTGACAAATCATAAAAATTAAGAGAATTCTTTCACTAGATGGCGTCACATACGTCCCTCCTCGGACAAACAATATTTCTATAAAACGTTTCAAGTTTTCAAGTAAAAATCAAACTAAATTTCCTAATGGAAATTCCCCTCTATAAGTATATTTGAGTTCTTTAAACATACGAAAAATGGTACTCAAAAGTGCGACAGATGTATTGAATCTGAGTTTCCAAGGACAAGAGAGTTTCCTCTGTGTCCGAAACTGTCTCGGCAGTATTTTTGGATCGCGGTTAGCGAACAGAGGGTCGAGCCTTCACTCCTCTTTTCGCTGAATGACCTAACTGGGCATAGAGCTTTGTATAAATATATTAATATTATAATAATATCTTCAAAATATGTATGTACTGACGCAATATAAGGATAACATAAACAAAGTCCCAAAGCTGAATGATGAACGAATATAGAAGATAGTACAATGTAAAACAATAAAAAAAAGGATAATTATTAGTAGCCATAAGCGAGGAAATTTTAAATAACTGATAGATGATCTGTCAAAACCGTCTAAGAAACAATGTGACTACCTAACTGTGAGGTTTGTCTTGTCTCGTCGACGTGAGAGACACTTCACGGTGCAAGTAATAGGTTTGTTGTTTTCCTCACTGAGGTGTAAAATAAGCAATAATATAGACAAATTTAAAGTAATGTTTCTCGACTACATGACACGACACGAATATATAATGTCTGAAAACCCGTTAGCTGAGATAAGAGAGAAAGATCTTGGTGAGGTCGTGAACACCGACCTCAGCTACACAGCACAAAGCTAGATGTGAGCAGCATTGTTATCACTGCTTGCTCTATGGTCCAGTGACCTGATGCTGACGATGGTATCATAAGCTAAGAAGAGGAAATGTTCTTCCTTTCCTCTGAACAACACAGGTGTTGTATGACTCTTACGAGCTTTGTGCTTCCTCGAAGACGTAATAGCATTAGACAACCGCACATTTAATGGTTAAATACGAAAAAAAAAAATATTAGCAGTCATTAATGAACGAGTCACATCAAAGTGCAAGTAGAATGTTCAAGTGTTGTAGTTTATATCAGTGACGAAGATACACACACACACACACACACACACATTCGGGGCCAGGAGCTGAGTCTCGACCCCTGCAACCACAATTAGGTGAGTACATCAATCAGATAACTACTGCAGCATACGGGCGGCTGGCAAACCTAAGAATAGCGTTCCAATCCCCCAACTAAGGAATCATTCAAGACTCTGTACACCATATACGTCAAGCCCATACTGGAGTATGCAGCACCAGTTTGGAACCCACACCTGGTCAAGCACGTCAAGAAATTAGAGAAAGTGCAAAGGTTTGCAACAAGACTAGTCCCAGAGCTAAGGGGATTGTCCTACGAAGAAAGGTTAAGGGAAATCGGCCTGACGACAGGAGGACAGGAGGGTTAGGGGAGACATGACAACGACATATAAAATACTGCGAGGAATAGATAAGGTGGACAGAGACAAGATGTTCCAGAGAGGAGACACAGAAACAAGGGATCACAATTGGAAGTTGAGTCAAAGGGATGTTAGGAAGTATTTCTTCAGTCATAGAGTTGTCAGGAAGTGGAATAACCTAGAAAGAGACGTAGTGGAGGCAGGAACCATACATAGTTTTAAGACGAGGTTTGATAAAGCTCATGGATCAGGGAGAGAGAGGACCTAGTGGCAATCAGTGAAGAGGCGGGGCGAGGAGCTATGAATCGACCCCTGCAACCACAAATAGGTGAGTACAAATAGGTGAGTACACACACACACACACACACACACACACAAATACACAGTAGAGTTACAATGGAGGGAGAAGCAGGAAGGGCTGGACGAATGAAGCCAAACTACAAGAAAGGGGACTACGTACGAATGAAGAACTTCTGAACGGGGTTCAGTGGGACAGAGAACTGGCAGGGAAGTCAGTAAACGAGATGATGGCATATGTAACAACAATATGCAAGGAAGCTGAGGAGAGATTTGTATCCAAGGGAAACAGGAATAATGAAAAAGCGAGGATGAGCCCGTGGTTCATCCAAAGGTGCAGGGAGGCCAAAACCATGTGTGCCAGGGAATGGAAGAAGTATAGAAAGCAAAGGATCCAGGAGAATAAGGAGAGCAGTCGTAGAGCCAGAAAGGAATATGCACAGGTAAGAAGGGAGGCCCAACGAGAATATGAAAATGACATAGCAGCGAAAGCTAAATCCGACCCAAAGCTGTTGTACAGCCATATCAGGAGGAAAACAACGGTCAAGGACCAGGTGATCAGGCTAAGGAATGAAGGAGGAGAGATCACAAGAAACGACCGCTAACTATGTGAGGAACTCAACATGAGATTCAAAGAAGTGTTCACAGAGGAGACAGAACGGACTCGAGAAAGAAGGAGAGGTGGGGTACACCACCAAGTGTTGGACACAATACATGGAGCCGAGGAAGAAGGGGAGAGGCTGCTGAGTGAGCTAGATACCTCAAAGGCGATGGGGCCGGACAACATCTCTCCATGGGTCCTGAGAGAGGGAGCAGAGGCGCTGTGTGTACCCCTAACAACAATACTCAACACATCTATCGAAACAGGGAGACTACCTGAGGTATTGAAAACAGCAAATGTTGTCCCATTTTTTAAAAAAAAAGGAGACAGACATGAAGCACTAAACTACAGACCAGTGTCACTGACATGTATAGTATGCAAAGTCATGGAGAAGATTATCAGGAGAAGAGTTGTGGAACACCTAGAAAGGAATGAGTTTATCAACGACGGCCAACACGGTTTAGGGACGGGAAATCCTGTGTCACAAACCTACTGGAGTTCTATGACAGGGTGACAGCAGTAAGACAAGAGAGAGAATTGACAAGGTGGACAGAGACAGAATGTTCCAGAGATGGGACACAGTAACAAGGGGACACAGTTGGAAGTTGAAGACTCAGATGAATCACAGGGATGTTAGGAAGTATTTCTTCAGTCACCGAGTGGTCAGGAAGTGGAATAGTTTGGGAAGTGATGTAGTGGAGGCAGGATCCATTCATAGCTTTAAGAAGAGGTATGATGAAGCTCATGGCGCAGGGAGAGTGACCCAGTAGCGGCCAGTGAAGAGTCGGGGCCAGGAGCTATGAATTGACCCCTTCAACCACAACTAGGTGAGTACAACTAGGTGAGTATATACACACACACACACAGTCCCGGTGGCCTGGTGGCTAAAGCTCTCACTTCACGCACGGAGGGCCCGGGTTCAATTCCCGGCGGGGCGAAAACATTTCGAATTGTTTCCTTACACATACAACAGGCCTAGTGTCTAATCGACATGTGACTAGGACAAAATGGTAACTAACCACAGACACACACACACACACACACACACACACAGACACTCCACAGGCACACACAAAACACACACACACGCTTTCTCCTCCCTCCCCTCTCTCCCTCGTATCCTTCACCCTCTCATCCAATTGCTTAACTGTACTATCCCAGTGTACTTCCATCCCTTCCACTTTTCCCATCCCTTTCCACCCCAATTTCCTGTCTCCCTTTAATGCTTTTTCCTGCCACAGGTCTCCTTGCCCCCCACACCCACCTCAATATATATTCCTCTATCTCTTTCCCTGCCTCTCCACACCGTCCTTAATAATAACACTTTTTATCCCTCTTCCTCCTTGATATCTACACTAACAACACTGCGGCTAGCTAAGGACTCGAACCCATATTGTTTTGGCCCGCCTCATGGTGAGCGAAAACTACATGATGCTCTAACCCACAGGACCTGTGGGTATATATATATTTTATATATATATATATATATATATATATATATATATATATATATATATATATATATATATATATATATATATATAATATATATATATATATATATATATATATATAATATATATATATATATATATATAAAAATATATATATATATATATATATATATATATATATATATATATATATATATATATATATATATATATATATATATATATATATATATATATATATATATATATATATATATATATATATATAATATATATATATTCGTCCATTAGGTAAAACTGGTCAATTAGCAAGAACTCATCTAAAATTAAGTCATTTCTAAAATTTTCTCTTATACGTTTAAAGATATATTTTTTCATTCATGTTAATGTAAGAATTAATCATTTTGTACCAAGAGAAACTTTGAAAACCTACTTAACCTTATTACAACAAGCGCAATTTAATTTAGCCTAACCCAACTAAATATCTTTTAGATACGTTAACATTAATTTAATAATAAACAAACACAATGAAATATATTTTTTCGTTATGTTCAGAATGATTTTGGCGAAATTATTGCATACACAAATTTTCACTTGTCTTATATGGCAAGGTGAGCGTTGCTATTTAAGCCAAAATCGCAAGTTTTACCTAATCGGCACGACATATATATATACATAAAGGTATATATATATATATATATATATATATATATATATATATATATATATATATATATATATATATATACATAAAAAACAACAAGTGATAGATGCAGTGCTATCAAAACTACCAGGAGCAACAGTCATTGCCCCTACTAATAGTGTCTTGCTTGGAGCACCTCTGGGAAGAGATGCCATTGACACAATTCTCAGGAAGAAACTGGAAGAATTGAGGAGAATGGAACAACGAATAGGCAATCTTGACACCCATGATGCCTTGTACCTCCTCACAAAATGCTTGAGTCTGCCCAGGTTGACATATTTCCTAAGATGTGCTCCTTCATATGATAACCCTATACTGCACGAATATGACAGTATCCTGAGGCAGATCTTTACTAAAGTACTTAACCTTACTCTAGAAAATGGGCAGTGGGACCAAGCTACACTCCCAGTCAGACTAGGAGGCATTGGTGTCCGCAAGTCATCTCAGATTGCTCTACCTGCTTTCCTGTCTTCATGCATTGCATCCAGAGGGCTTGTAGCAGCAATTCTCCTGAACATCTTAGGGACACGATTGGAATCCATGACCAAAAGTTCGTTGATGGAGCCAGGATCTGGGATAACCTAACAGGCTCTGAAACCAGGCCTGCTCCCCCAACAACTACAAACAGTCGCACTGGATGGCCCAATAGTAGAGAATATAGCCTCAGCAATGCTTCATATATATATATATATATATATATATATATATATATATATATATATATATATATATATATATATGTCGTGCCGATTAGGTAAAACTTATGATTTTGGCTTAAATAGCAACGCTCACCTTGCCATATAAGACAAGTGAAAATTTGTGTATGCAATAATTTCGCCAAAATCATTCTGAACATAACGAAAAAATATATTTCATTGTGTTTGTTTATTATTAAATTAATGTTAACGTATCTAGAATATATTTAGTTGGGTTAGGCTAAATTAAACTGCGCTTGTTGAATAAGGTTAGGTAGGTTTCAAAGTTTCTCTTGGTACAAAATTATAAATTCTTACATTAACATAAATGAAAAAATATATCTTTAAACGTATAAGAGGAAATTTTAGAAAGGACTTAATTTTAGATGAGTTCTTCCTAATTGACCAGTTTTACCTAATCGGCACGACATATATATATATATATATATATATATATATATATATATATATATATATATATATATATATATATATATATATATATATATATATTTTGTTATGAAGGTATTCAGGAAACCGGCAGGCCGGACTTGAGTCCTGGAGATGGGAAGTACAGTGTCTGCACTCTGAAGGAGGGTGTTAATGTTGCAGTTTTATAACTGTAGTGTAAAGCACCCCTCTGGCAAGACAGTGATGGAGTGAATGATGATGAAAGTTTTTCTTTTCAGGCCACCCTGCCTTGGTGGGAATCGGCCGATGTGTTAATATATATATATATATATATATATATATATATATATATATATATATATATATATATATATATATATATATATGTGTGTGTGTGTGTGTGTGTGTGTGTGTGTGTGTGTGTGTGTGTGTGTGTGTGTGTTTTGATGTGTGTGTGTGTGTGTGTGTGTGTGTGTGTGTGTGTGTGTGTAAATACCAGCTTGTTTTGTCATTATTTATCTCTGCTGCTTTTTTTGTTCGTTCCTAAATGGTTATAGTACTACAGTAAGGTGTTCATAATATTGAGTGCCTGTCATGAAGTTTTTCTTTGCATTGCCTCTACGAGCCTGCCTACAGTATTGCATTGCAGACCTGCAAAGTTGTTGTGTTCTATTGCTTCGTGCTGCATTGAGCGTATTTCAATCAGAATTTTGTTATAGTGGATAATGTCACCGTCACGTGTTAGGCGATTGGTGATTGATTATACCCTGCAAAACTTGTCCAGACTATCTCTACAACGTTGCTGTCGAATTTCTATTGGTGTGGAGTATCAACGAACTCTTACTGTTGCACAGCTTCGGGAATGTATATGCAACAAATTAAAGGATGACTCGAGTAACATGGCGTACTAAAGTGAGGTTTCTGCTGCTACTGAAGAGGGAATCGGGTATTGCAGATTCCCGCTTCAGTTCCTTCAATATGCAGAAGGGCAAACTCCTGAGCAACTGGACCAACAGACATTTGGGAAAACGTGAGCTTGATAGAGAGAAGTAGAGGAGGCAATTTTAGCATATTGGGGTTGACAATTTCAATGTTCAGAAATCTGTGTCGCTAGTACCTCGGTTTTCTGATTCTGAGCCTGAAATTTTTTTCGAGTCTTTTCAAATTCAGGCTGAAGCTTTACGATGACCATTCGAGCATTGGGCAGCACTTGTGCATACAGCATTATACGGCAAAGCACAGGAGCTCACAGCTGTTTTTGGTGATGACGAGTTCACTAATTATGACGTTGTGAAACAGCTGTACTCAGCGCATATCAGTGCATTCCCGTCAAATATAGGCGAGAATTTAAATTGAGCAAGCGTCAGTTGGGTCAGTCCTATGTAGACTTTGTTCGTGGGCAATCTAATACTTTTACCAAGTGGTGCAAAGCCACTGGTGTCACTAATTTTAGTGGGTTAGTGCAAATGGTGCTGTTTGACAACCTTCATGAGTCAGTAGGACCAGAGGTTCGAGTGTTCTTAGAAGACCATCCAGTGTCAACTGCATTGGAGGCGGCTAGGATTGAAATTAAGACACATGTGCAACATTTGGGTATCTTTATTGTAAACGTTTCGCCATCCAGTGGCTTTATCAATACAAATTCAAGGACATCTCATCTTTTGTATATAGTTCTACTGTCTTCACATAATGTCCTAGAATTTGTATTGATAAAGCCACTGGATGGCGAAACGTTTACAATAAAGATACCCAGATGTTGCACATGTGTCTTAATTTCATACTGTCGGTATTGTATACCATTCTTGTGCGGCTAGGATTGCTGACACATCTGAGGCCAACCGCTCCTGGAACTTTTCTTCCCGGCAGCCAGAGATCGTCGTGGACGGACCTCCGATTATATTAAGAAGAGGCTGGAGCTGAACCACGTCTGCCAAAGTCAGCATGGCGTACCACGACGTCAACCCCATTATTATTATAATCATGGGGGAGCGCTAAACCCGTAGGATTATACAGCGCACGTGAGGGGGACGGAAGGTATTCAGGCTCAATTCAGGGAACCGGTGCAGATCCAATTCTCTCGACCAAGAACCCCTCACCAGCGTCAAAGAACCTCCCTTGAGGGAACGTCTTCCCCAAAGTCAACATGGTGCAAGAGACAATAATCCTGAGCCCATCGCTTGTTGTTACTCCCTTAAGCCTGGTCATATAAAGGCTTTTTGTCCCAAGTTTGCTAACTCGACGGTCAGAGGTAAGTTGAATAGACCACTACCATTAGGAAAAAACAGTTATCCTTCCCGCTGAAACAAATCAGCAGGAAACAGATGCCTGTGTGACACACTTTTAAGGTCACAGTCAAGTCTCCCTTAAGGAGCATGAAAGTCCCATTGAGGTATTCCTTTTACAAGAGGGAGTACTTCCAATTTCTGGGGAAACCTCATTAAACGCCTCAGTGTTATTAGAAGCTTATGGGGGAGCTATGTTTTCTGTTCCTTTGCATAGGACATTATTGCCAGTAAGTATTACACTGGGTATTTAACTGTAGGTGTGTCTGGGGGATTCTCCATGAAAGATACTGTGTTATTACTTGGCAATAATATTCTAAATTCTAGATGCTGTCCCAAGCACATTGTAACCACCGAAGCCTTTGATGTTAGTCATAACTCGGGCAATGTCCAAAGGAGTGTCTAAAAATAATATTGACTTATCCTTGGAAGACTGCGATCTAGGGATCGACAATTTATTTTATGAGGAAAACTGACCAGGGCCTCGCAAATCTAGTGAAAAGTTCCTGATGAAGTTTTCCTATTCCGGGGTCGTAGGATTGCATAACGTTTCTGTTTCCTTGCCCGAGGGACAGTCATTTCGGGAAGAGCAAAAAGGGGACTCTGCTTTAGCCTCTGCTTTTAAAGCTGCCATGGGCGAATCTAACTCACATCACCCAGTTAAATATTAAATTAAGGAGGTAGGGACACCCTTGCTACCAGATAGATTGGTAGTTTCACAAAAAAATATCAGAACTGAGGAGGACATTTGGGGGTCAATAAATTCCTTATAGGATCTTAAAACATTTTTGTTGGCCAGGTATAAGAAGCGATGTGTGGGGTTATATCTATTTCTGTTGTGAGTGACAGCAAGTGGGCAAGCTAGGACACTATATTAGACCCGCATTACTTCATCCCATACCCGCGGATGAAGAGTAATTTTGCGGACCTCATTATCGACT
This sequence comes from Cherax destructor, assembly GCA_009830355.1. Classification (NCBI taxonomy): domain Eukaryota; kingdom Metazoa; phylum Arthropoda; class Malacostraca; order Decapoda; family Parastacidae; genus Cherax; species Cherax destructor. The sequence goes on along the minus strand of WNWK01006632.1, from coordinate 2,859 downwards.
GTGTGGGACCATTACCAAAAGCCAAACCAGGTAACCAATAACCGTTTATCTTTTTGGATAATACTACTAGATATCCTGAGGCACTTTCAATGCGTAGAATAAACACCAAGGACATTCTTAAACCCCTCATTAAGTTTACATCCCACTTTGGCATTCCCTAATCTAAGCTAGGAATTAATAAAAAACTGTCCACAACTTATCCTCAGTCCCAAGGCGAACTGGAACGGTTTCACCAAACCTAAAAACTATAATGCGTACGTATTGCATGCATTTTCCTACAGACTGGGATGACTTGCTTCCTCTGTTGCTGTTTGCAATGCGAGAAACTGTACAGGAATCAACAGGGTACAGTCGTTTTGAGCTGATTTTGGGGCATAATGTGAGGGGTATCCCCCTACACGTATTCAAGGAAGGATGGATGGGAGAAAACGCCTGCAAAACATCTTACGATCCTTCATCAAGAGTGCACGTGGCCCGTCAGCTGGCTAAGGCCAACTTAAAATCCGCTCAAAACAACGTAAAACAGAGGTATGACAAAACTTCTAATTTCGCTCATTTAACCCAGGAGACGAGGTGTTGGTCCAGGAACCTGTGCCTGGTCATATCTTGAAAGCAAGGTTTATGGGACCGATGCAGGTAATAAAAAAAATTGATTTAAGCTACAAGGTATCACCTCTTGATAAACACAATTCGGGTAAAGTCTACCACATTAATCAGATTAAACTGTTCGTTGAGCCACCTAAGGTCCCAGTAATGACTTTGTTATCGGTCCCCGACCCTGTGAACGACCCCGATTTCCTGTACATAAATTTAGAGGTTCAAATCAGGCTTCCTAACTCGGCCAGGGACTCGCAGAAGATCAAGTAGAAAGTACTGTGACCTCAATCACAGTACTGGATGTTTACCCTCTTCCATGTTTAGACTATATAGTGGACTTTGTGGACAAGGTTCCTTTCATTTTCAAACTAGATTTCCTAAAAGGTTACTATTAGGTCATTTTAACAGATAAAGCTAAGTAGATTTCTGCCTTTGTAATTCCAGGAGGTCACTATTAATACAGTGTGACCCTACTCAAAATGCGGAATTCACCTGCTACATTCCAAAAATTGATCCATCAGGCAATTATTAAAGGCACAGCGGCTTATCTAGACGATATAGTTGTGAGCTCAACATGTGTCCCGTCTTGAATCCCTCTAAGAGGTTCAGAACGTTTCAACTTGCTATTAACCGAGCAAAACATATTTTGGTCAATCTACTATTTATTTCCTATGTAATAAAGTAGGTAGTGTGTTACGCAGAAATTTGGATTACCTGAGGCCTAATGCCTTGTCTAAAAGCAAAGGGTAAAAGTTACACAAATCACCTGTAAAACTAGGCCTCCCAGGTGTATCCCCATAGAAATAGCTGATATTAAACCATTGTTTAGTGCTCCAATGGGTTGGGGTATCAGAAGGTTCACACAAAAATTCCTAGGTAAGAAAATATAAATTTATTTAGATTAACACTATTTACACACTCCCACAACACCTCTTCACATTTCTCTTAGTCAAAACACCTCAATAACAGTACAGGAGGGGCGGGCATCTGGGCGCCACCTCAAAACAAAACAGTGTACCTATGGGGTCGGTGAAAGCACTGGCCGCCACCCTCTCCCAGAAACCATCTCTACCTATTTCCTCAGTTCACACTCTTCCTTCCAAGCCCAGACCATGTCCGAGCCCAGGGTGTGTACTGGCTCACAATAAAAGTGCCTATGGCTTGAGTTAGCTACACAAAAAATGAATACAACATCACAAACTTAGCTGAAACTAGGCGCCGTCTCGCCATCCTTAATCTCCCCATGCCGCCACATGTGTCTGCCCCCAAGCGACGCCAAACCTCTCCCCACACACAGTTGGAAAATAAATCCCTAGCTGGATTTCCTTACACTTCACAGCTTAAACTACTTTACATTACCTCCCACAAAGCATAGCATATTTATAAAATTGATGTTTACATTTATCTAAAGGTTATACCTTATTATTAAGTTCTCGTTTAGGAAATTTATGGCACACTTCTCCAATATCTATATATTTACGTATATTTTCATGTCATGCAGAAAACTGCATAACACCCCCACCCCTAGCCCATAGGTCTCACTCTGCTAGCGGGGTCCACACGGACACCGCTAGGCAAAAGGGGAAAAAAAGAAATGAACATAAACATTATAACTGGAGAATTACTGTCAGACAATCATGGACTTTTTGGCACTGCTCATATGTAAAATTACTTTAACAGTCTGAGGCTATTAGATTGCGGACATGTGAAACTCGCCTAACATAAAAGTAATCAAGTTCTATGCCAAACGAGCCCACAGTCACGCGCTGACAAAATTATGTTAGGAAAAGGCACCATCACAACACAGTGCTGGCCACACACTGGCGTTGATGCGTTTTACCTAAATTACAACAAGCAACAGTATAAACTAAATTAGTAAACTTTGTACATACTACCCTGAGAAGTAACATTTAATAGCAAACACAAGTGTTAAGTATCACAACTATTGACTTCCTATCTATCTCGATACATGTAAGTAATGTTGTAACACAGATTAAAAATATGTATGACACCACAAAAACTTTGAAACAGAAACACTATCAAAGAGTAGTGAAAATAAAGAGAAAAAAAAATTACTTATTAAATTCTACTTATTAAATTTTGTTGGTGGGACTGTGGCCATAGAACACTGGAGTCATCACCAAAGACCCCTCAAAAAGGTGGACCTACCAGGCCGGCACCTACATGTCATTCCAAGGACTCTGGAGTCACCCCAGTGGTGATCCAAAAAAAAATTAAAAGTCCTGGAGAAGCAAAACACCC